>VSMD01137503.1:0-39966 GCA_008750895.1 Mirza zaza | reverse complement strand
ATTTATAGTAGAGATGGGGTCTCGCTCTTGCTCAGGCTGGTTTTGAACTCCTGACCTTGAGCAATCCTCCTGCCTTGGCCTCCCAGAGTGCTAGGATTACAGGCGTGAGCCCCCGCACCCTGGCTATGGGTGCCCTCTGGCCAAACTGAGTTCCCTGCCAGCTCTTGGAGGGAGAGACCATTCCCACTCCTGAGCCATAACCTGGTGGGTGAGGGACTGAAGAATTAGTTCCAGTCGTGCCCTCCTTGGCCCCTCCAAGAGGGCGACTCCGAACACAGGCTGGGCACCACCGGTGGATTGTACCAGCTGGGGTGGGCATCATGCCTGCCCCTAGGGAGGCCAGTGGGTGCCAGAACCTCTTTACTGTGTCTCACACACAATGGTCGCCTCTCTTGCTGCTGGGTCCACCCCCAGAGCCACGGCTCCACACAGTGCACCTTGTGTCAGCTGGCGCCCAGCAGCTGCCTTAGAACTGGTGCAGACCAGGGGAATCTGACTGTTTAATTAAAACAAAGCATCGCAAAGGCCCATGGCAGATGGGGCAGCCGGGCCGCAGCACTGTGAGCTTGAGCTTGGCCGAGCCTGCAGCACCTTCCCCAGTGGGTGGAGAGCTAGCAGCGGGGAAGCAGGAGGTTTGGATCCAACCTGGTGATTCCCTTCCTTGTTTTGTCATACAGCCTTTCAGCCTCTTTATTATGTAATTGCATGAAAAACTGTACATATGGGATCTCGTCCCATTTACCTTAACTTTGAAAAAATTATTCCAGTTGTAAGATCCTATAATAATTTAAGGTTCCATTCAATGGCCACTTCTCACACTCTAGCACGAACATTGGATTACAATAACACCATTCTCTCTTAGACATGGACTTATAGCTATAAGTTGGCAAGATTCAGCCAAGATTCTCCCCAAGGGGCTTTCAGATGGCACAGAAATGGAGCCTCCCATGTTGACAAACAACAACAATGAACACAACATGGCAAGTAGACAATACAGGGAATTTCCATCGCAAACAATCTCAAATGCCAAGGCCTTACCAAATGAATGGGAACCGTACAGACAAGAACCAAATTCTCAAATGAGAACAAACATCTGCCAATCCAAAAGGGAATGAATTCCCCAGGTTCTCTAGTTCCACTCTACCGTGGCTTCCCCACCCAAATGGCGCCTCCAAACAAAATGCACTAATGATAAGGGAAATGCCCATCTATTACTTGGCTCATCAGGCACCAGAGACCCCCACCACTCACGGAAGACCCACATCAGCATAATACTAACCTGTTTCCTGGCCCATCATCTAGTTTATTGCCTGGCATCAGCATAACACTAAACCTATTGCCTGGCGAATCAACATAATATTAACCTACTGCCTGACACATCCACTAACCTACACCTGGTACCCCACCCTTCGGACCACCCCAACTTAATAAAAGTGGGAAAAATTGGGTAGATGGGGCTCAGAATTTGGTGGCGAGGCCCCTCTGAGCTTGTGGGGAATAAACTTTAATTCTCGACTCTCCGGCTTGTCCCTGGGACCACCCGCTGTGACACTTGGTGTGACACTGCCACAGGGCTGGAAAGTTTGAAAACTTCCTCCAAATGGGTAGAACCAAGGGTCTTGGTGTGCACACTGGGGAACTTACCAACTCAAATAGCCCAGGCATAGTGACACTTCCCACATGCATTTCTTTCTCGTCAGCAAGGTTCAGGTTGGTCAGAGCTGCGTCTAATTCAGGTAGAAAGAGACGGAGTTCTCCAGAGCTAAACAGGCTTTGGCAGCTGCTGGGCGCCCTTACTCTCTCATCCTGACAAGATGCCCTCCCGCTGGCGAAGACCCACAGCGTGACCTGGGGTGCTCCCTGCTTCTTCCAGCGGCGGCAGCAGTTGCGGGGTGCCGTTCCACTGCAGGGCTGATGGGCCCACTCAGGCACGCCAAATTCTGTTACCGAAAGTTCAGTACTTGTCACTGTGGCCGACTGAAGAATGAGGACAAGCAGTTTTAGGAGAGGGAAAGAGAAATTTATTAATTTGCCAGCAGATGAGGACAATGAATTTTTTTTTTTTTTTACAACTAGAGTCTGCCATCTTCCTCATTTACAGAGGATGAATTGGGGGATTAACAATTGTAGACAGTGAGGTGAGCGAGGTGGCTACCATAGTAGTCCAGGTAAGGAAGTCAGAAGGCTTGACTCAAACAGTAGCTGTGGGAAAGAGGGGAAGAGATGGGAGGAGAGGAGAGAGTGAGTGAAAGAGATCTGAGACAGAGATTTTTTTTTTTGAGACAGAGTCTCGCTTTGTTGCCCGGGCTAGAGTGAGTGCCGTGGCGTCAGCCTGGCTCACAGCAACCTCAATCTCCTGGGCTCAAGCAATCCTCCTGCCTCAGCCTCCCGAGTAGCTGGGTCTACAGGCATGCGCCAACATGCCCGGCTATTTTTTTCTATATATATTAGTTGGCCAATTAATTTCTTTCTACTTATAGTAGAGATGGGGTCTCGCTCTCACTCACGCTGGTTTCGAACTCCTGACCTCGAGCAATCCGCCAGCCTCGGCCTCCCAGAGTGCTAGCATTACAGGCGTGAGCCAATGCGCCTGGCTTAAAAAGTACTTTGAATTAAAGGCCCTAGAGATCAATAGACATTGGAAGGGGGTGTCCCTCTATCTGCATAAAACCAGACAGACCCATCAAGAGAACAATTGCCTTTCCTTCCCCTCCCAGTTTTCCCAATATATTGCAGGAAAGAAGATCAAGAGTGCAACCAGACCTGGCCCAACTCACTTTAAATATAATACCTGTGTCTCAGGTTAATTTAATTTCCAAAGAGAATCATTTACAAGGCAATCTGTTTCCCCCCATCCATTCTTCCAAATATCTATTCATCCTCCCTAGTAACCATTTATTGCCTCTAAACAGAATTACCTATATTCCTCATCTTCCTCTCCCCTCTAAAATGAGAGTATATGAATTTCTGGACCCCACTGGGTACTGAGTAATCACTCTGTGATTCTCCTTGTGGGCATGGTACATAAATCTCTTTATTGTGTTAATCTGCCTTAATGTGAGCTCATCTTTCAGCAAACTTTCTGGGGTCAAGGGGAAGCTTCCTCTCACCTCCACAAGGTGATCACTAATCCTTTTAGGAATATGTTGAGGCCAGGCTTTGAGCCTCTCACCTATAATTCCAGCATTTTGGGAGACTGAGGTGGAAGGATCACTTGAGGCCAGGAGTTTGAGACCAGCCTGGGCAACATAGTGAGACTCCATCTCTTTCATTTTTTAAATTGAAAAAAGAAAAGAAAAGAAATATGTTGAAAACTATGAGTCCTCTGAAATTCCATATGTTTATAACATATAGTTTGGAATACAATTGCAGAGGCCTCATACACTCTCTGAAGCCCATAACCTGAACCCATGGAGGCTCGTGGACTCAGATTAAAAATATTATTTGAGACTCAGTTCAAACATCACCATCTCGGCCGGGCGCGGTGGCTCAAGCCTGTAATCCTAGCTCTCTGGGAGGCCGAGGTGGGCGGATCCTTTGAGCTCAGGAGTTCGAGACCAGCCTGAGCAAGAGCGAGACCCCATCTCTACTATAAATAGAAAGAAATTAATTGGCCAGCTAATATATATAGAAAAAATTAGCCGGGCATGGTGGCACATGCCTGTAGTCCCAGCTACTTGGGAGGCTGAGGCAGCAGGATTGCTTGAGCCCAGGAGTTTGAGGTTGCTGTGAGCTAGGCTGACGCCACGGCACTCACTCTAGCCTGGGCAACAGAGTGAGACTCTGTCTCAAAAAAAAAAAAAAAAAAAAAAAAAAAAATCACCATCTCTACTGAGCTTTTCTGGCCCCTGCTAGGCAAGAAAAAGTGCTCTTTCCTGTATAGGGCCTCATCCATCCTTCTGTTGTTATAAATATCATTATAAATGTTATATGATAGTTAAAATTTCTTGAGGATCTGCCATATATTAGACAGTTTCAGAACTTCCTGTTATTTTTCCCATTAGGTATTTTATTACCATCTTTACAGATGAGGACCTGAGGTTCAGAGTTTAAAGGCCAGAGCTTAAGAAAAGGGGGCAATACCACTTAGGTCTGCACCCCTCACAGCCATGGTGCCCTCGAGTCACCTATCCTTCTGCTAGAGTGATTGATCTTACATTCTGAGCCCTGGGAAGGCACAAAGATTGTGCTCTGTTCATTCTTTTATTGCCCAAGCCTTTCCAGCAGATAGTTTCTACTAAATAAATGATTGTTGGGTGAATGAATATTTGATTCTACCCCAGTTTCTTTTTATAGTCCCAGCTCAGTCAATCATATCTGCCAAGGAGATGACTGGAGAAATCTAGGATATTATCTCCATGAAAAATGCCACATCTCTACCTCTGGGCTCTGAAATTCTCTTAGACTTGAGCTGGCACAGAGTGACTGCCCACAGAGAGCGCTAAGTCAAGCTACAGTAACCCAACTCTGGTATTCTCTTCCCTCAAGAGTACTCCTCTTGTCCACAGGCCTGACAGCTTTTCCATCTGTGCTTCAGGCATTTCTGATAAGATGTTTGTGGGGTTTTTTTTTCAATTTCATTTTTTTCCTGGAGCCACGCTCAAGAAGTCTTGAGCAAGTGGACTCGCTGTGGCTCATGTTTGTGGTTTTATAACAAGGTTTGTTTTTGTTTTTTTTTTTTTTAATAATTTTTAAAATTTTATTTGTTTATTTCCTTTTTTTCCCCTGAGAGGTCTCTTCTGATGTTTTTTGGGGTTTTTTGTTTGTTTTTTTTGAGATGGAGTCTTGCTATGTTGCACAGGCTGGTCTCCAACTTTTGGTTTCAAGTGATCCTCCCAAAACACTGGGATTACAGGTGTGAGCCAAGTTCTTAAAAACAAGCAAACACAAACTCCAATCACTTTGGGTGAATATTTACCCTATAAACATTACTGTACTTTGGGGTTTGGGTTACTAAATGCCTTGATATTCAGTTTACATGACTTAATATTTGGATTCTTGGTGATTTTTTCCCCCCATTTTTATCTGAATTCCTGGTGCTATGTAAACCATCCTATGGTTGCAATTAGAAATGGTTACATTTTTCAGCTTTGGAAATAGTCATCGAACAGCCAATTAGAATATCTTAATCGATATAGCTGACTCTGGTATATCTATCTATGGTTCTAAGAGTCATGAAGAGAATAGATATGCAGCTCTCAAATGTTTGTGGAGCCAGTAATTTCATCCTTCTTTTCCAGACTTGGAATCCCAAACCCCCTGTTTGAGTTTTCTTAGCTGGCACAACTGAGCAAGGTTTCTCCTGGGAGTTGCCGGGAGACTCAGGCAGCAGCCAGGGCTCCAGGCATGACTCTGGCCTCAGGGATCCTGTGGTTCAGGACTACTGGTCTTCAGCCAGTGCAGGAGCTGCTCTGTTTGCTGTTTCAATCTTTTCTAGGACAAACTTGCAGAGTTGGGGAGGATTGAGCTATGGGTAGTAGAAGGGCTGGTGCTCAACGTGAGGTCCTGTTTCTTCTCTTTTGGAAGCTGCATCCACTGTAGTTAGCAATGATCAGTACAAGACCAAGACCAGTCTATTCTTGCCTCTTCCTAGTAGGGAGCTGCTATGAAAAAAATTGATTGTGAGTGGGAGCATTTTGGGAACTTTTTGTTATTGTCGTTAACAATACTAAGAGACTTTTCTAAGGTTTTACATAGAAGGGCACAACAGTGATGATAAAAGCTCCAGTTTATTTGGGGATTTACCAAGTTCCACATATTGTGCTAAAACTTCTTTTTCTTCTTCTTTGTTTTTGAGACAAGGTCTTGCTCTGTTGCCCAGGCTGGAGTGCAGTGGTGTCATCACAGCTCACTGTGACCACTTCAGCCTCCCAAAGTGCTAGGATTATAGGTGAGTCACCGTGCTCGGCGTGTGCTAACATATTTTCTTATTTTCATAACAATCCTGTGAGATAGGTTTTCGATTCTCTTAGCCATATTTTACTTAGGAAGAGACCAAAGCACTATGTTAAATAATTTATTCATAGTCCCACAATTGGCAAGGGGAGTGCCGAGATTGGAATTTGGCTCTATCTGGTCTCAAAGTCTGGCCTACTCATGACCGGGATCTATTGTTTTGTTTTGTTTTCTTTCTTTCCTTCTTTTTTTTGAGCCAGCTCTATTGCCCAAGCTGGAGTGTAGTGGCATCATCATAGCTCACTGCAACCTCAAACTCCTGGGCTCAAGCGATCTTCCTGCCTCAGCCTCCCAAGTAGCTGGGATTACAGGCACACACCACCCCCCCCAGCTAATTTTTCGATTTTTTGTAGAGACGGGGTCTTGCTCTTGCTCAGGCTGTTCCCAAACTCCTGGCTTCAAGTGATTTTACCACCTTGGCCTCCCAGAATGCTAGGATTATAGGAATGAGCCACTGTGCCTGGTCTATTGTCTCTTTTTTTTTTTTGAGACAGAGTCTCGCTTTGCTGCCCAGGCTAGAGTGAGTGCCGTGGCGTCAGCCTAGCTCACAGCAACCTCAAACTCCTGGGCTCAAGCAATCCTGCTGCCTCAGCTTCCCGAGTAGCTGGGACTACAGGCATGTGCCACCATGCCCGGCTAATTTTTTCTATATATATCAGTTGGCCACTTAATTTCTTTCTATTTTTATAGTAGAGACGGGGTCTCGCTCTTGCTCCGGCTGGTTTCGAACTCCTGACCTCAAGCAATCCACCCGCCTCAGCCTCCCAGAGTGCTAGGATTACAGGCGTGAGCCACCACGCCTGGCCCTATTGTCTCTTAATTGTAGAAACCCACCTCCTTCACATTTCAGGACCTTCCAGATTGATGTATCCACTGCCATTTTCTTCTTCCCCACTTGATCCCTTCTACATGGGAAGGCCAGATTAGATTTTCCTAAAATATTACTTTAATCCTTTTATTATTAATGCCTATGCAAAGTCATGTTGACTACAGGAGCAGGATAGCATTCAAACTATTCTCTTCTGATCCTCAGCTGTCCTCATCTTGCAAAATAACTCTTCTACAACTTCTGCACCCAGCAGTTGAGGAACATAAGAATTCCAGAGCTAAAATTAGAGCAGCGGGATGTAAACTTTGAATGAAGCTATATAAAACCTTATGAATATTTTCTACCTTCATTAAAATAAAGCATTAAAGGAAACATTTTAAGTAAAGAGAATATCAATGACATTTTTCACATCTTAAATTACTAATGGTGGCTAACATACAATTAGATTCTCTTTGCCATCTGTTGCTTGCTAAAACTTTAGTATGTCTTTCCAAGGAAATTTTAATGAGTGGCTCATTAAAAAAAAAGAAAAAAAATTATTTTTTCCAGATATGTATACTAAATTTTTTCTTGTGTGATTCTCTATTCAATTGTTTAATGTTGTTTTGATTAAGATGTATTAGGAGAGCCTCACATTTTGAACAAACTTGCTTTTTAAAATACTCTTCCTGTTGAGCAAAAGGTATGAGGAAGTAAATCAATGCTTTTTTCATTTGGTTTGTTATGGTTCAACCAGTTTTCTGATTGTTACTGAACTCTCTTCCCAATAACCTAGTGATCATCCTCTGTGTTTTACAAAAATAATTTTAACAAAGCTACAGAAAAATCATGTTGAGAACAAATGCTGTAGCATATTTCATGGTTTCAGAGTTTTTTCTTTGGGGGAGACAGGTACCTTTTAATTTTTTTTTTTTGCCTGAGTTGAAAGTGGAGAGACCATGACATGTTTCGCCTGACAAAGGGAACTGTCCCTGCCTGTCCACTTCATCTCCACCACATAACCTGGCTGAGACAGGTACCTTCCCAGCCAGCACTGACAAGGAAAGTAGCCACAGTTTGGTCCTTGTTCTACATGGGCATTCCTGCATCAGGGAGGAGTCCAAATCTTCAAGTTTCCTTCTAATTCCAAGGTGCTATGATCTGGTCCTTGCTGGCCTCTGTATCAAGAGTGATCTTGGCCATGTCATTCACTTACTTTTAGGCCTCAGTTTCCTCATCTGTAAAATCAGCATGTTTGTTCAGGCTATCTCAGAGGTCTTTCATAGATCTAAAAGCATGTGGCCTTAGAAAGACACTGAATGAGAGTACAGCAAAATACTAACAATAGTTACATCTGGGTGTGGGTGGTTTTACTTCTTCCATTAGGTCTTCTTCCTGTAGGTACTTTCCAGATTGCCTATAATTTATACAGTGGAAAAGCAAAACCACAGTAAACTCTATTCAAATAGGAATGACATGGAAGGTTGAGGCACTCTACCGGAGACACAGCTGTGCTCAGAGTCACTCAACCTTGGCTTTGTCCCCTCCCAGAAACTGGGGAGTGTTGTGGGTTTTGTATGATCCACAGAATGAAGTGCGCACAGGGTCCTGGTATTTTTTATTACTCAGAGCAGCTTTTGCTACACTATAAAGCTTGCCACTTGGCTGATGAAAAGTCTCTGTACAGCACACCCTTGAGTCTGGGCTGCTTATTTTTTTTTTTTTTTTATTAAAAAAATTTGGGGGACTGGGTGCGGTGGCTCATGCCTGTAATCCTAGCACTCTGGGAGGCCGAGGTGGGAGGATCGCTCAAGGTCAGGAGTTCGAATCCAGCCTGAGCAAGAACGAGACCCCACTGCTACTAAAAATAGAAAGAAATTAATTGGCCAACTAAAAATATATAGAAAAAATTAGCCAGGCATGGTGGCACATGCCTGTAGTCTCAGCTACTCGGGAGGCTGAAGCAGGAGGATCACTTGAGCCCAGGAGTTTGAGGTTGCTGTGAGCTAGGCTGACGCCATGGCATGGTAGCCAATTTTTTGGTGTGATTGTTTTGGGGTTTTTGTTTGTTTTATTGCTTGTCAAGAAGTCTGGGCTTCTTTACCTTACTAACTAGCGTGTGTAACCTGGAGCAAGTCAACCTCTGGGCCTCATTTGTTCAAAAAAGTGTGTGTGAAGGCTGGGCTGACTATCAGATGATCTAAAATTCAATGGTTGTATGATTCAGTGTCACCTGAGGCCAAGTTGAAAAATAGTCTTAGACACTTCAGCACCACCGCCCTTGATCCCCAAGACCACCCTTGGACCCTCCCACCCATGTCTGCCCTGGAAGGTTAAATCCAGGCCACATGGCCCTAGTGGCTGTCCAGATGGAGGCCAGGCTGCTCTCGGCAAGTCCACTTTCTTCCCTACAATGGGGAGGGCAAATCCCGCCCCACTACTGAAGCCCCGGACCAGCCCCTTTCTGCAACCACAGAGAACCCCACCAATGTTTGACTTCAGTCACAATAACCTGAGGCAGACTGTCAGCATCTCCTGGCAGCGCTCCAGCTCTGGGAAAAAGAAAAAGAAAATGGGAGAAGCGATGTACTTATGCTCAGCTGCAATTTACTCAGCAGAGTGATTAATCAATTAATTATTCCATTCACTGAACTATTCAAAAGCATTTTTGAGTGTTTACCATATGCCTCGTTGTATTGTTGGACGGCTGGAGCGGCTAGAGCCGGAAGGCTTGTAGTGAAATGAGATCTGGAGAGCTGACAGAGACACGCTTACAAAAGGGCCCGGTGCCAGCCTCGGAACTGGGGGAAAGGCCGGAGTCCTGCCTCTCGCCCCCCCAGGCCCCTGCAAAGCTGAGGGGTTCTGGGCTTTCTGTCCCCACCCCTTGACTGCTAATCCTCTGGTTTGCCTTTCTCACGTGAATCTTCTACACAGGCAATAGAATGATTACTTTAAAGTGAAAAATCTACCTAACCTCTTCCATGTTTAAAAGTCTTAAGGTCTCCCTTCCTCTTAAGGAAAAGGTTCTTCTCAACAGGTATAGAAAGCCCAGCTTGAGGTGGGGCTCACCACCTCTTCTGCCTCCTCTTCCTGCTTCCGGTTTCAAACTTCCCTTTCTGGGGACCAAATTGTGAGCCATTCCCAGGCACATGAACACCATTCCTGCTCTTCACCACTTTGCTGGGTCCCTTCCCCCAACTGCCCTCCCAAGCATACATTAAACACACCGCTGCCACTAACAGCCAGAAAGCCTGGCTAAGGCATCTTTATCCTCTCTAAGATTCCCCTCAGACCCTCAGAAAGCTGCTCAGACCTTATTAACCCACCTCCTGCATGTCTCTCCCCACTCACCCCCTTGTAATAAGTATCTGCTTATTTTTGTGTCTTCTTCCACAGATTGCAAGCCCGAGAAGGCTGTCCTTAGTTATAATTGTAACTCCAGTGCCAGGCATACATAGGTTTGAATTAAAATGAGCCCTCAATATGTGTTGATCGGGAAGTAGAATCACATGTCCGTATCTATAATGGCTTTTGGTTTGGAGAGGAGAAGGCAAACTGTCTACATCTCTGTATCCAGAAGATAAGCAGAGAACCTGAGATTTTACAGCAGCAAATGGGTCAGAAAGCCAAACCAGCCTAGTGCCTCCCTTGCATGTCACCTGGCTCTACTGCGTCAGGGTGAGAAGATGCTTATTTGCCTTTTTTAAGTGCCTGCAACTCTCTAAAAAATATGGTTATTGGATGCTCAGGCCAGATTCTTCTCCTTAAATTCTTTGCAGTCAGGGGTAGAAAAACCATTCGATTCTTCTCGTGTTTCTTGTTTCATTTAGGAGTAGAGCTGGAAATGTCCTTCCATCAAGGTGTACTGCACACATTGTTAGGGTCAGGTAAAAGAAGGTATTGGGAGCATTTAGCATAATGTCTGGCCTGTAGTAAGTGCTCAGTAAATGCTGCTCTTATTACTGTTGTCATTATTAATGAACCGAGCTGGCGACTTTGTTGTGGGTTTTTTCCAAGATGCTGCTCTGGACTTGGGGATTTCCAGTTTTATAGGGAGAGACCCTGGTCATCTCTGCGATGTGAAGTCTGTTCACCATGGCAGTCATCTGCCTGATTCCAAAGCTCTCTGTTCCTGGGTGGAGCCATTAGAGAAATTATTGTCTGAACCACCTTCCTGATGTACTGTCCCTGCTGGGAAGAAGCTTCTCGAGCTTATTGGACTTGGCTAGATGTTAGTGACGACAGGCGAATCCCATTCTTTTCAGTGATCTCATTTTCACCATCTTAGGTAACAAGTCCTTCTCTCTTAATTTCACCCCATTTTGGGTATTCAAATCTATCCTCGCTGACTTCTTTAAAATCTCAATTTAGCCGTTTGCATATATATATTGTATGTTTTCTCTGTTCATGAATGTTACAGACAAGCATAAGGGTGATTAGGCTGCTCTGCTTAGCTTTCCAAATTCTACATGGATGGGTGAGGCTATGAGGGAAGAGGAAGAAATGTAATTCAGGGGATAGATTGTGTTCCTGTGACTTCATTTCCCACTGTTTTATTAGGGGCAAACATGATTAAAATGTCCATGAAAGGGAACAAAATTGAAGAACAATTTAGTCTGACAGGTTTGTGTGGAAAGGAAGTAGGGGCGGTACTGCCCTTTTATCTTGGGGACAGTACAAATATTATGGGCTGATTTTATGTTGAAGAGGTCAAGTTAAAAACCCAGCCAAGCTCATTCTTCCCCCTTGCCAACTGGTATCAACTTCCCAACTACCAAAGGCATGGGTAGGCTACAAAGTCTACCAAGTTTAGGATCCAGGCCTCGGCCTGATTCTCCACTCTTTCAAGTCTCTTCAACAATCTCCATTTGGACTATGTTGTTATCAGCCATAGAGAACTCCCTGAAATTAAACTGAGTTATACTCTTGGCTGAAAACAGTCTTACTCTGTCAGGTAAGATTGTTCTCTACAGGTGGGCACTCCTGAGAGTTACTCTGCCCTGGCCGCAAGATCAGCTAAGTGTATCTATCCAGTAGACCAAGGTGGGAGAATTTGTGCTCAGGCCTTCACTACATAGAATCTGCAGTACCCTGTCTTGGATAATCACTCCAAGAATACTCCATGCTTGGGGCAGGGGTAGGGCAGCAGCATGAATACAGTCTCAAAGATAAGAAATGGACATGGCATTGGTATAGGCCTATAGCTATAGGGCTATCGACTTACATTTAGGTTAAAATTCCAAAGCAAGCCTCTCGAATGGTGCCATGTGATGGAATGGCAACCTAAATTGCATGAAAAAGCAACAAAATATTCCAGTGGTAGGTGTTATATAGAAATAGCTTTATTGAAGTATAATTAATATATAACAAATTACACAAACATAACAGGTACATTTTAATAAGTTTTGACAAATGTGTACACTCATGAAACTGTCAATACAATCAAGATAATGAACATATTTATACTCCCAAAGGTCTCCCCATACCCTTTTGTAACCTGTTCCTCCTGCCTCTTCCCAGCCTTCATCCATCACCACACTCTCAGTCACGTCCCAAGGACACCATGAATCTGTCCCTATAGGTCAGTTTGTATTTCATCCACACTTTTGCCTGGATTTCAGTGTATGAATGCAACAGTTTGTCCATCACCTGCTGAAGGACATTTGGGTTGTTCCTAAATTTTGGCAATTTTGAACAGAGTGGCTAAGAATATTTGTGTACAAGTCTTTGTATGGACACATGTTTTAATTTCTCTTGGGTCAGTGAGTAGAAGTGGAATGCCTGGCATATATACATAGTGAATGGTTAACTTTATTTTTTTATTTTTTTGAGACAGAGTCTCGCTCTGTTGCCTGGGCTAGAGTGTCAGCCTAGCTCACAGCAACCTCGAACACCTGGGCTCAAGCACTCCTCCTGCCTCAGCCTCCCCAGTAGCTGGGACAACAGGCATCCGCCACCATGCCTGGCTAATTTTTTCTCTATATATATTTTTAGTTGGCCAATTAATTTCTATTTTTAGTAGAGATGGGGTCTCACTCTTGCTCAGTCTGGTTTTGAACTCCTGATCTTGAGCAATCTGCCCACCTCAGCCTCCTGGATTGCTAGGATTACAAGCGTGAGCCACTGTGCCCAGGCCGTTCTTTTTAATTATTAATTTTTCAGGCCTTATTTCCCTGTCTGGAACATCTTGTGCACTGCTGAATACAAGTGGTGAGAGTAGATATCCTTGCTTTGTGCAGGATCTTAGGAGGAAAGCGTCCAGTCTCTTACCACTAAGTACGACGTTAGTTCTATGTTTTTCTTTTTTTTTTTTTTAGATTTGGAGACGGGGTCTGACTGTGCTCAGGCAGTGTTCGGCCTGGTGTCCAACCTCTGAAGCAGCAGCTATCCGCCCGCCTTGGCCTCCCAGAAAGCTAGGACGACAGGCGTGAGCCACCGCGCCCAGCCTGTTTTTCATAGATGTACTTTTTCAGGTTGAAAGGTTAAAGAGGTACCCTTCGATTCCTAGTTTGGTGGGAGGTTTTTTTAGGAATGGATCATAGGATTTGTCAAATGTTTTTTCTGCATCTATTGAGATTTTTTTTTTCCTTGAGTCTGTTAATAGAGTTAATTACATTGATTGATTTGCAAATGTTAAAACAACTTTACACTCATGGGATAAATCCCACTTGGTTATGAAGTATTATCTTTTTTAAATATTGGTATATTTTATTAGTTAAGAATTTTTGCATCTATGTTCATGAGGAATATTTATCAACAGTCTTACTTATAATGTCTTTGTCTGCTTTGGATAACAGAGTATTGCTAGCCTCATAGAGTATGTTGAGAAGTGTTCCTTCCTTTTTGATTCTCTGGAAGAGTTTGTGTAGAGTTACAATTATTTATTTCTTCAATGTTTTGTAGAATTCAAGAATGAATTCTTCCTAGTGTAGGAAAAAAACATGAAAGACTGAAATGGACCAAAAAGATTACTGGGTGTATTCTGTCTAGCTCATGCTTCTAGGCTATCTCAGCCTTTCTTTGTCTTTAAGCTGTTTTATAACTTTGTAAATTGTAGAAAACTGATAATAATGCAAATGATTCTTGTCCATAGAAATGCAAATTAATTGTGTCTGGTGGAATGCAATTTATTTTTGCCCTGTGGATAGACCTATCTTGCATATATTGTAAAGTCATTTTACATTATTGCCTATTCTTTAAATTATCTGTTGAATCAGTTGTAACATCTTACTGGTTCCCCCATTAGTTAATGAGTTAAATAAATTCTTTGACATGAGTACATTTTATAATTAAAAAGGAATTATAATTGTACTTTTAAAATTATCTTTCAAAACAGGAAGGATGAAAATTCATCACAGAGGCTTTGTTTATTCCAAGTGTTATCAGGTGAGTTAGTTGGTAATGACACACAAGGTCATTTATTGCAGATAGCGAGAAAATGATATTCAGAGAAAAGTTATTTTAAGATTAAAGAGAAGATTGGAAATTGTTTTCTCACCTCTAAAAAGAGGTGTTTGGATAGATAATTTCTAAGATCCTTTCCCATTCTAACCATCCAACTCCAACTCAGTGATTTCATGGTGAATTTATTTCAATTTCCAGAGTTCAGTTTGTTAAATGGGATAATGACACCTTCTGTATACATCTCAGAAAAACAAATAATAGGTTTGAAATGTTAAAAGTGCCATATAAGTGTAAAGGTTTATTATCTGTGCCTCATGGAAAGCAAAGATAAATGAGATGTTCCTAATTTCCTCATTTTGGTTAGTAGTTTAAACTCTGTAATCTTCTAGGATATCTGAATGAGTTGATTTGAATTTAATCTTTTTTCCCATTGAGGAATTATCATTATCTTAAAATTAATGTCATCGTAGGTTTTAAATGATCTATTAATAGAATGATATTACAAGTTAAAGCTGGAGACTCTGAAATAGATCCCATGTCTCTGGCCTGCTCTCAAATGCAGAGGCTGCACAGACAGTACACAGACAGTGAGATAGGGCCATCCCCACTTCTACTTTGTCATTGCCTGGTAAGGTTTACAGACTTCTCAAAAAAGCTGCAAGTCTCACATTTCTCATGGCCACGCTGCCCATGGGCCAGGATGCTCCTCCATGAGCAATCTTCCCATCCTCCCCAGCCACTTCCTTACTGTACCTCATTCTCCAATCATACCCTGTAGGAGTGGCAGGATATGCAGCTGGAGTGGAGCACAGGATCTACACAGCAGTGTGCAGGGGTCAGGCCCTGGGAGGGAAAACACACTCGTGGGTGAGACGGGCTCTGCGTGTTGGTGCTGCTCAATCATGTTCTGCTGGACTTCCTGATCCAGCCAGCAATCCTGCCAGAAATGAAAGGCAGAATATGAAGACTACTGAGAAGATAAGTGGGTGTGGATAGCTGAAACTACGTAAGGTCACCTTTCTCTAGTGACAAAGGACTGAATTTATGATCTAGCCTATGTTATTAATAGCTGATATCATGTATACATCGTCTTAACCTTTGTGAGCCTGTTTCCTTACTCTTAAAATGAAATTAGATTGGGTGACATTTAAGTTTTTTCCAATCTAAAGTTTAGAAAATAAGTTTATGACATAGGAGAAAAACAGGAAGTGTGTCATACGTTTTCATGTGTCTATCAATCTATCCATCTATTTACTCATTTACTCTACAAGTATTTTTTGTGTGAAATGCATTATGTAAGCTACTGAGACAACGTCTAAGATGTAGCCCTGCTTTCAGGATGTTACAGAAATCTTTCTCCTGCCAGGGTGTGTTTGGGGGGAAGAGGGGCCTGGGAATAACGCCTTGAAGGGTCTTTACTAGCCAGTGCTAGAGGAACTGTTAATCAATCAATTAATTAATTAATTAACAATCAGCAAATGGCATCCAGTGGGGAAGTGTGGCTTAGCTTCCAAATGCTAATTATTGGTCCCTTTATGGAGCCGAGACAGGGCAAATCATTGCAGGATCCCAGATGAGTTGGCACACAGACATTGCAAGGAGCCTGCGATTCTCATTTGTGTCAGCATGCTTGCCAGTTTTTATCTAGTGAGATTAATTAGAACTTTTAGAAGTGCAAGTTAGAGCCATAAAATATTAACAGTCATGTCATTGGTAATCTGTAAGTGTACTGAAATAGCCCAGGGTGATTTTAGGGTATGGTTGCTTTCACTGGTATTTGGAGGTTCAGTTTTCAACTTTCTTTCTGGGAAAGGTTCCTCAGTGCCCTGCTCGGTGGCTCTGGATATTCATCAAACTGGACTTTGACATTCAACTTCCCTTGCTCTGCCAGTTCATGTATTCATCTCCCTCATCCCTGTCATGCTTTCCAGAAAATGTAATGTTATCTTGGTGTCTTTGTCATATGCCTCCATTTGGAATCCAGCTGTGACGTCTCCAGGAAAACTGCCTGGCTCAAGGTCCCAGTGGTTCCTCCCATTATTACCATGACCTCTTGCTCCATTATGTGAAACTCTGATAACTAAATGCTCTGTGAAGATGATGTGAAGAAAGGACAGGTTCACTTGCCTTACATCTTTGCACGACATATTTCCCAAATGTTCCTGCTAGTAACTATTGTTGATTCTTGAACCTAAACTCCTAGTGAGAGAGGTCCATGTCTACTTTGGACAAGTTGCACGATTCCAGGGATAGTGATAAGTGCAAATAGTGGGTTGATGTTTCTTCCATTCACAATTGCAGTATCATGGATTTACAGTCAAAGAAATATATAATATTAGAATTTTGAGATGATCTAATTAAAATTTCTTATGTTCAGAACAACTATCTCAGACTCTGATTCCCACTACTGTGCTGCCTTCTAAAGAACAGTAAGACCTGGCCATGACTAGAACCCAGTAAGCTAATGTGAACTATTTCAGTTCTGTCATGGGAGTGGGCATCTGTCACTTTTGGGGCTTCCCATCACTCTCTAGATGCCTTTCTCCAGTTGGACAAATTCCTGTGTTATGAAATCTGCCTCCCCTACCAAGAAGTGTGAACTCAGACTCCTGGCCTTGTTGTCGGGAGATGTGGGCACACTTCCCAGGTCACACCCATCAGACACATATCTGTGTTGACTCTAACTTGACAGTGACCAGATGATGGAACAGGTTCTGTGTGGGGATTCCACTTCGCTGGTGCTGGTGGTAGCAGTGACCCTGGTTTCTGGAGGAAGCAGTGGTGGCAAGAGTGAGTGCCTGATGGCATCCGTGTTGTATCCAGTTATGCTGGCAGGAAAGTCAAGCTCTCAGCATGCAGGTCTCAGTAGAGGCTGTGACTACGGTGTGGCTTTGTGAGTTGCTTCACAAAGCTCAGCATCAAAGCCTTTCCTCTCACCCTCTCAATGAGTCTGGGAGTTACCTAAGGTCTCTAGAAAATCCTTTGTAACTTCTGTCTTTTTCTGCTTAAAATAGCCATGATGGATTCTGTTTTGTTTTTATTTCTGGTAATTAAAAACACTGACTCTTGCCGGGTGCGGTGGCTCACGCCTGTAATCCTAGCACTTTGGGAGGCCGAGGCAGGAGGATTGCTTGAGCTCAGGAGTTCGAGACCAGCCTGAGCAAAAGTGAGACCTTGTCTCTACTATAAATAGAAAGAAATTAGCCAAACAACTAAAAAAAAAAAAATTACCCGGGCATGGTGGCGCATGCCTGTAGTCTCAGCTACTTGGGAGGCTAAGGCAGGAGGATCGCTTGAGCCCAGGAGTTTGAGGTTGCTGTGACCTAGGCTGACGCCATGGCACTCTAGCCCTGGCAAGAGAGTGAGACTCTGTCTCACAAAAAACCAAAAAACAAAAAAAGCACTCTCCCTTACATGCTGGTACCAGGAATGGTGCCCAACAATAGAACTTCAACAAAATGGGGATCTAAAGTTTATTATCTGAAATGAGTGGGTCTGAAGACACTGAGAATGCAGTCAGTTTGAAAGGGGGGCTCTGGCAGCTCATGGCACCAGTGGCAGGACTGTTGATTCAATGAGGACTTGGTCATTAAGTGGAGTGCCATTATCTGTTGAAGGCAAAGCTTTGGGGGAAATGAATAGCTACAGCTATCATGGAATATGATAGAAACAAGAAGGTCAACTCTATGGGGCTGTTTGGCTCCTTTTAAATACTCTGGAGACAAAAAGAGAGAAATTATAAACTCAAAGTCCTATATTTTGGCTTATGATATTTTCAAAGAACCAGGGAATTTCTGACTATTATGAATGTGAAGCTCCAAAAATTGCAGCTTGAGCTGCCAGGTCTCTGCAGCTTTGTTTTCTGTCTTACGTTCATGACCTATAATGGGCTAAAAACTGTTATTACATGAGCATTAAAACTCTGATCAGGAAAGAGTAGAATCCTGTGACTTGGAATGGGGCCACTTGGAGAGATTCGGATGACCTGGAGCTTGCTGAGCCCCCCAACTCACTGAGCGTCACTTCCAGCAGAAGCTTGCCCTCTCCTCTGCCTGATGGAGCTTAGAGACCCTGTAAGTCCTTCTCATGCTGAGCTCTCTCCCCCTTATGGCCTCTAAATTGGTAGATTCCAGGTTATCTCTAATTGAGTTGGTTTTTATTACTTGCAACCAGAGTCTAACCAATATAGTTGTCACTTCAGGCTCCTGCTGCCTTTGGCTCTGCTGTCAAAATAGAACACAACAAAACAAAACCCTGTTAGCTCTCTTTCCCCCTGGTCTTCCTATTTTGGATTAGCAAGTGGTGGAGGGGGGGGCAGAACAATTGGCTATAACAAGAAATAACCAAAAAGTACATAAATGGCTACAAGGCTATTGTCCTGCCCAGGGTCCATCTTGGGAAATCATGTGTGCCTATTTTCCTTTGCATCTTCAACTATACATGGGCATTCTTTACTTACTACAAAAATTCCTTAGCTCCTTGTGGCAAGACTTCCTGCACATACCTCACATGGAGTTCTCATTCCATAAGCAAGTAAATTTGTCCCTGTGTAGTTTCTGGATTTGTTTGTGGAAACTTTAAGGAAGATAACCATGAAAAATTGATACAAATCTGGTATCCTGGAAGTTGTGATAATGAGAATGACTATGAATATTTCTTCTAGTTCTGGAAGGACCTATGGAGGCTGGGGCTCTCAGCAAACTTGTGGGACTGGCTCAGAGACCCAGCAGCTTTGCATGAGGTCCCACGATTAGAATCTGCTTCTGAAGCTGACTTTCAACATATTTTTTAGTTTTTAGTATGCATCTAAATGTCCACGTGCTTGCTTCAGTGCTGTTTAAAAGGGGAAAAACCTTGGAAATAACCTAACCATCTCCAGTAGGAGAAAGGCTGCATTTCTTACAGTGCGTCTAGAGACCATATGGAAATCTAGGTATTAGGCAGATGTCAGAAGTTTGTGTAACCAAATTTAAAAAATATTTGTCGGCCGGGTGCGGTGGCTCACGCCTGTAATCCTAGCACTCTGGAAGGCCGAGGCAGGTGGATTGCTCGAGGTCAGGAGTTCGAAACCAGCCTGAGCAAGAGCGAGACCCCGTCTCTACTATAAATAGAAAGAAATTAATTGGCCAACTAATATACATGGAAAAAATCAGCCGGGCATGGTGGCACATGCCTGTAGTCCCAGCTACTCAGGAGGCTGAGGCAGTAGGATTGCTTGAGCCCAGGAGTTTGAGGTTGCTGTGAGCTAGGCTGACGCCACAGCACTCACTCTAGCCTGGGCAACAAAGCGAGACTCTGTCTCAAAAAAAAAACAAAAAAAAAACAAAAAAAAAATTTGTCAAAAGCAAAATGGCTCAAAGACATCATTTTAAATGGCTGCACAATATCTGATTACTGATGGTACCGTATTGTAACTTATTTATCCAATGTCCTATTTTTAAATAAAGCTGTCTTTAATTATATTTGCTATTATAAATAATCACTTAATGATCATTTTTTTTTTTGAGACACAGTCTTACTCTGTCACCCAGGCTGTAGTGCAGTGGTGTCATCATAGCTCAAGTGATCCTCCTGCCTTAGCCTCCTGAGTAGCTGGGACAAGTGCACGGCACCACACCTGCCTAATTTTTCTAATTTTTATAGAGATGGGGTTTTGCTCTTGCTCAGGCTGGTCTCAAACTCCTGACCCCAAGCAATCCTCCATCCTTGGCCTCCCAAAGTGCTAGGATTACAGGTATGAGCCACCACAACTGGCCACAGTCATTTTTTAATATAAAATTTTCTATTATTTAAAAACATTCCTTGAAATAGATTCCTAGAAGGGGCACTTCCAGATCAAAGAATACGGATTCTAGGGATCTTGGTATGGATTTCCAAAGTGCTTTTCACATTTGCACTGATATACCCTTCTACCACAGAGTATGAAAATTTAATTCCACTCCCAACATTGATTACTATGTTTAACTGGAATGCCAAAAGGATGTTTCATATTGTTTTATTTTTATTATTTATTTATTTTTCGAGACAGAGTCTCACTTTGTTGCCTGGGCTAGAGTGCTATGGCGTCAGTCTAGCTCACAGCAATCTCAAACTCCTGGGTTCAAGGGATCCTCCTGCCTCAGCCTCCTGAGAAGCTGGGACTACAGGCGCTTGCCACCACACCCAGCTAATTTTTTGTTTCTATTTGTAGTTGCATGGCAAATTTTTCTATTTTTAGTAGAGACAGGGTCTTGTTTTTGCTCAGGCCTGTCTTGAACTCCTGACCTCAAGTGATCTTCCCACCTTGGCCTCCCAGACTGCTAGGATTACAGCCACCATGCCAAGCCTTATACTTTTAATGATTTTTTAAAGTTACTTGTGTAATTTTTGGGAATTATCTGTTTATATACTAAGCCCTTTTTTTCAATTGAATTTTAGTGTTTTTCCTATTAATTTACACAAACTGTTAACTAGGGCAATTTGTGGTCCTGCACACTGTCTACCTGCCCATTGGCCTTTGGAAAGCATTTAGTTCAGGTGTAACAAGTGGCCACTGACTTATGCCAAAGATTTCTACTGCTAATCCCCAAGTAAAGACTTTATATCTTGTCTCTGCAAAAAGAGACCTCCTGCACAGATTGTTTGTATGAAAAATATGTTTTCCAAGCTATGTGAATAACTCAAATTACAATTTATTTAAAATGTGATCTGCTTGCATGGCTTATTATGTTAAATCTGAAGGAATCAATAACTTAAATTTATTTTTATACACTGATGTAACAAATCCATTTTATTTAGACCATGAAATTGTTAAGTGATTTTTTT
This sequence comes from Mirza zaza, assembly GCA_008750895.1. NCBI lineage: Eukaryota > Metazoa > Chordata > Mammalia > Primates > Cheirogaleidae > Mirza > Mirza zaza. The sequence continues at coordinate 18,995 of VSMD01137503.1, read as the reverse complement.
TTTTTTTTGAGACAGAGTCTCACTTTATTGCCCAGGCTAGAGTGAGTGCCATGGCGTCAGCCTAGCTCACAGCAACCTCAAACTCCTGGGCTCAAGCAATCCTGCTGCTTCAGCCTCACAAGTAGCTGGGACTACAGGCATGTGCCACCATGCCCGGCTAATTTTTTCTATATATATTAGTTGGCCAATTAATTTCTTTCTATTTATAGTAGAGACGGGGTCTCGCTCTTGCTCAGGCTGGTCTCCAACTGCTGAGCTCAAACGATCCGCCCACCTTGGCCTCCCAGAGAGCTAGGATTACAGGCGTGAGCCACCGCGACCAGCCTGTTAAGTGATTTATTGTCTTTGAAAAATGACAGAGTCCCAAGGCTGCTATATCTATAATCTTGTCATATTTGACATCCTTAGGATATTTTGAGGATGTTTATTTGAGGTAGACCACCAAAAAGTAGGGCAAGTAAGAGCCTGGACTGAGTGAACATCCGTATACTGAATACACAAATGGTAGTTTACCTGGGAGTCTTAATAGCTGCTCCAAGGCACTGGGATGGCACTTGTAAGTTATAAATGGTAGTACTGATGTCCATGATAAATCTTTATTACTAAGAGTTGATATTCTTTTCTTTTTTTTTTTTTTTTGAGGACAGAATCTTGCTCTGTTGCCCTGGTTAGAGTGCAGTAGTGTGATCATAGCTCACCGCAACCTTGACCTCCTGGACTCAAGCAATCCTCCTGCCTCAGCCTCCTGAGTAGCTGGAACTACACCATCATGCCCGGCTAATTTTTTTCTTTTTTTTTTTTTTTTTTCAGTAAAGATGAGGGTCTTGTTTTACCTCAGGCTGGTCTTGAATTCCTGACCTCAAGCATCCTTCCCACCTCACCCTCCCAGAGTGCTAGGATTACAGGAACGAGCCATCACGCCTGGCCAACAGTTGATTTTCAAAACAGAAAATAAAGTGGTATTGTTTAGGAATGAATTTAAAGGACCTAAAATTGATCTTTAAAAGAGGCCATAGGAGAAACCACAAACTTAGACTTGAGTAACGGTACTTTGTCTGCTGGCCAGCTCTCAGGAACTAGTCAGAGTTGGTTGGAGGCCAGTTCTTTAGTCTCCCCACATTTACCTGTGTGAGCTTACTTCTGCTAGTCGTGCAATCACAGAAGATGCACAGCACTGCCCACCCTGTTCTGAGTTTTCCTTTCACTATCTTCTTTGGGCAGATGCATATCATATGCATAGCAACTTGGTTTTCATGCAGTTGGCTTTTCCTTACCACATTTCTTTCTTGAGTAAATGCCATACCTTCATTTTACTTGGGAGAAACATCTCTGACTGATGTTTCTGTCACATTCTTCATCAACACCATCAGCCCAACATTAAACATGTCTGCTGTATCACGCCCCTCTCATCCTCTCCACTACTTGTCTTCTCTGTAGAAGTTGCCCCCTAACTGCTTCTCCTGTGTCCACTCAAGCCCCTGCAAGTGACTCTACCCAGCAGCTGCAATGATCCTTCAGAAATGTGAGTCAGAGAATGGCACTGCCTAGGACCAAACTTTCCAGTGACTTCTGATCATATTTAGAATGAAATTCAAAATCCTTACCATGGTCTCTGCAATCCTCCCTGAGTCCCCTCCCACCACTCCCTGTTGCTCCCTAAGTGCCCCCCCACTTGAGGTTCTTTGCACCTGCTACTTCCTCTCCTTAGAATGTTCTTTCCCCACATATTTGCAGGGCTTTGTTCAGAGGTCACCCCCCCATCTTACACAGCGATCCCATCATCACCTATTGCCCCTCTCTTATTTTTCCTCCTAGCACTTGTCACCAACCGGCATTAGATGACAGAACTATTTGCTGGTGTATTGCTATTATCTCTGTGCTTCCTCCGTCTTGCTGACTGTTGTGCCCCACTAGCAAGAACAGTATCTGGCTAGATTATATGCTCAGGGAGTGCAGCATCCATTGAACGAATGAATTTTTGAAGCTATTTTTATCCTTTCTACTTTTAAATCTGAGTGCATAGAGACTGTATCAGCACTCGAGTAACCCAGGTAATAAGATGGACAATAAGAGAGTTTCATTTCAAAGAACAGCCTCCAACTATGGAATGTCACAGGCAGTGTGTGGGAAGAAAGGTTAAGCAAGACAGCAGAGCTCAAGTGAGTGGGCAGTGAGAGGATCAAAAGGAGAAAGTTAATTTGGAGAGTTTTAAAATTCTGAACCGAGCTTTTCTTTTTTTTTTTTTTTTTGAGACAGAGTCTCACTTTGTTGCCCAGGCTAGAGTGAGTGCCGTGGCATTAGCCTGGCTCACAGCAACCTCAAACTCCTGGGCTCAGCGATCCTACTGCCTCAGCCTCCCAAGTAGCTGGGACTACAGGCATGCGCCACCATGCCCAGCTAATTTTTTTTGTATATATATATATTTTTAGTTGGTCAATTAATTTCTTTCTATTTTTGGTAGAGACGGGGTCTCGCTCAGGCTGGTTTCGAACTCCCGACCTCGAGCAATCCGCCCGCCTCGGCCTCCCAGAGTGCTAGGATTACAGGCTTGAGCCACTGAGCCCGGCCTGAACAGAGTTTTTAATTCTACATTTAGATAATGCCAGAGAAATGAAGTGGATTTAGAAGATTTAGATCATTTTGTTGATGTTGTTACTATTGTAGTCATCATTTTCAGCAAGATAATTTGTTAAGTACCTAGTTGGTATATGGTGTTCTTCTGGATAGTTCCAAAAAACAAGTTAAACTAATATAGTCAGTAGCATAGCAAAGTCAAGTGGAACTACTAAATTGAGGGGCTAAGGGAAAACGGAAAATTAGATCAAAGCACCAAAAGGCAGAAGGGGAAAAAAGCGAAACTATAAAAAGCAAGAAAATAGAAAACATAAAAATATTAAAATTAGACCAGCCATATCAAGGATCATTACAATTTTTTTTTTTTTTTGTTTGAGACAGAGTCTCACTTTATTGCCCAGGCTAGAGTGAGTGCCATGGCGTCAGCCTAGCTCACAGCAACCTCAAACTCCTGGGCTCAAGCAATCCTGCTGCCTTAGCCTCCCAAGTAGCTGGGACTACAGGCATGTGCCACCATGCCCGGCTAATTTTTTCTATATATATTAGTTGGCCAATTAATTTCTTTCTATTTATAGTAGAGATGGGGTCTCGCTCTTGCTCAGGCTGGTCTCGAACTCCTGAGCTCAAAGGATCCGCCCACCTCGGCCTCCCAGAGAGCTAGGATTACAGGCTTGAGCCACCGCACCCGGCCCATTACAATTTTAAATAGATTAAATTCTATTAAAGTAACAAAGAATCTCAAATTGCATTTAAAAAGTTATAAGCTTTTTATGACATACGTCTAAATAGAAAACATGAAGATATTAAAAATTAGACCAGCCATATCAAGGCGCATTAAACATTTAAATAGACTAAATTCTATTAAAATACAAAGAATCTTATATTACACTAAAAAGTTACCCTTTTTACATGAAGTATATCCACACCAAAGTTTCACAGGAGGGACAAAGACAAGGAAAAATAAAGAAAGGAAGACTTGCAATAGTCAAGACAAAAAGTATTAATGGGACTAAAATAGATATTTATATTAATAAATAATAATAATAATGATTCTTTATGAATTGAGCAGCATAGCTTTAAAATCACAAAGCAAAACTGATAGAACTATTAGAATTTAATAAGATAAGGATAAATAGTGAGAGATACTAAATTATTTGAAAAAGTTAAAAGATCAATTTCAAGTCACTAAAGAATTATAATTTTTTTAATTAATAAAAAGTGAAAAGATCAAGTAAATAGTGAAAAGAAATCGACTATAACAGGCGTCCTCAAACTACAGCCCGCGGACCACATGAGGGTGTTTTTTTGCCCCTTTGTTTTTTTCCTTCAAAATAAGATATGTGCAGTGTGCATAGGAATTTGTTCATAGCTTTTTTTTTGGAGACAGAGTCTCGCTTTGTTGCCCAGGCTAGAGTGAGTGCCGTGGCATCAGCCTAGCTCACAGCAACCTCAGACTCCTGGGCTCAAGCGATCCTCCTGCTTCAGCCTCCCGAGTGGCTGGGACTACAGGCATGCGCCACCATGCCTGGCTAATTTTTTCTATATATATTACTTGGCCAATTAATTTCTTTCTATTTATAGTAGAGACGGGGTCTCGCTCTTGCTCAGGCTGGTTTCGAACTCCTGACCTCTAGCAATCTGCCGGGCTCAGCCTCCCAGATTGCTAGGATTACAGGTGTGAGCCACCGCGCCCGGCCTGTTCATAGTTTTTTTAAAACTATAATCTGCCCCTCCAATGGTCTGAGGGACAGTGAACTGGCCGCCTGTTTAAAAAATTTGAGGACCCCTGGACTATAACTTAAAAATACAGACATGAGGCCTGGCGCGGTGGCTCAAGCCTGTAATCCTAGCTTTCAGGGAGGCCGAGGTGGGCGGATCATTTGAGCTCAGGAGTTCGAGACCAGCCTGAGCAAGAGCGAGACCCCATCTCTACTATAAATAGAAAGAAATTAATTGGCCAACTAATATATATATAGAAAAAATTAGCCGGGCATGGTGGCACATGCCTGTAGTCCCAGCTACTTGGGAGGCTGAGGCAGCAGGATTGCTTGAGCCCAAGAGTTTGAGGTTGCTGTGAGCTAGGCTGATGCCACGGCACTCACTCTAGCCTGGGCAATAAAGTGAGACTCTGTCTCAAAAAAAAAAAAAAAAAAAAAAAAAATACAGGCATGATTGTTTGGAACAATTTTTGTTTGGAAAACGTGAATTAACCAGTAAGTATAAAAAAAAAAATCGAAATATAGTCACAGATTTGTTCCCCCAAATACTCCAAGCCAGTTTCATGTTTAATAGGTTAAGTTCTATCAAAACTTCCAAAAGTTATATATAGCATAAGTTTTTGTTATTCAACTGGTTCCAGAGAATAGGAAAAGAAAATTGAAAGAATTTCAATTCATTCCACAAGGCTAGGATAACCTCGATGACAAAATTGGGCAGAGATACAATAAAATTATAAACATGGGCTGGGCGCAGTGGCTCACGCCTGTAATCCTAGCACTCTGGGAGGCCGAGGCGGGTGGATTGCTCAAGGTCAGGAGTTTGAAACCAGCCTGAGCAAGAGCGAGACCCCGTCTCTACTATAAATAGAAATTAATTGGCCAACTAATATATATAGAAAAAATTCGCCGGGCATGGTGGCGCATGCCTGTAGTCCCAGGTACTGGAGAGGCTGAGGCAGCAGGATTGCTTGAGCCCAGGAGTTTGAGGTTGCTGTGAGCTATGCTGACGCCACGGCACTCACTCTAGCCTGGGCAACAAAGTGAGACTCTGTCTCAAAAAATAAATAAAAAATAAAATAAAATAAAATAATAAACATGGATGCAAAAATGTCAAATGAAATATTAGTGAATCCAGTAATTACAAATTACTATGCAAGGAGACATAAAATTGTGAAATCTATTACCAACCTAATTCATTATACATTAATAGATAAGAGTAGAAAAACAAACTTATTTTTTTTTTTTTTGAGACAGAGTCTCACTTTATTGCCCAGGCTAGAGTGAGTGCCATGGCGTCAGCCTAGCTCACAGCAACCTCAAACTCCTGGGCTCAAGTGATCCTCCTGCCTCAGCCTCACAAGTAGCTGGGACTACAGGCATGCACCACCATGCCTGGCTAATTTTTTCTATATATATTAGTTGGCCAATTAATTTCTTTCTATTTATAGTAGAGATGGGGTCTCGCTCTTGCTCAGGCTGGTCTCCAACTCCTGAGCTCAAACGATGCGCCCACCTCGGCCTCCCAGAGAGCTAGGATTACAGGCGTGAGCCACCGCGCCCGGCCCACAAACTTATTTTAATAGCTGTAATAGTCCAGAAAAATACTCAGTAACCTAGGAACAGAAGGAAACTTCTTTGCTTTGCTGAAAAAGTCAATAGGAACTACCATACTTAAAGGTGAAAAGACCAAGATATCCTCCTTTTTTTTTTTTTTTTTGAGAAATAATTTCACTCTGTTTCCTGGGCTAGAATGCCATGGTGTCAGCCTAGCTCACAGCAACCTCAAACTCCTAGGCTCAAATGATCCTGGGACTATAGGTGCATGCCACCATGTCTGGCTAATTTTTTCTATTTTTAGTAAAGATGGGGTCTCACCCTTGCTCAGACTGGTCTCGAACTCCTGTCTCAAGTTATCCTCCTGCCTTGGCCTCCTGAAGTGCTGGGATTACAGATCTGAGCCACCACACCAGACCAGATATATTTTTAAAAAAGAATGATGGCAGGAGAAACTTATCCTCTGTGATATCAAAATTTATTGCAAACGTATAATTAAAATTGGTGTACGAATAAAGAATGAAACAAAAAATTCTAGAAACAAGTCAGTTCATAGTAGGTACTTAGCATTTGATAGAGATTAAATTTCAAGTTAATGGGGAAAAAGAAGGTGAAGTAAAGATTTAAACATTAAATATAAAACTACAAAAATGCCAGAAGGAAATGCTGGAGGATATTTTTGTAATTTCGGTGTGAGGAAGTCTCCCCTATGCAAGATACCAAACAGAGGCCATAAAGAAAAGATTTTCAGATTTGGCCATAGAAGAAGATGTAAGCTTCTGTTTGATGAGAGATACCATATGTAAAATTAAGATGTTAAGGTGATTATATAGGAAAAGCATATAATGATAAAAATAATAACAAGAGCCAACATTAACACAGACGTTATTATATGCCAGGAATGGTGCTACACATGTTACATGAATCATCTAATCACTATTGGTATGTATTATTATTCCATTTTACAGATGGGGAAACTAAGGCTTAGAGAGTTCACATATGTACTAAAAGGGTTATATCTGTACTGAGCATTTGTTGTTTGGGTTGTTCAGCGGCCCCTTTCCCTGGTCCCAGCACTCCCTAGACATGTGAACCAAGTCAGCTAATAAGAGCCTTTTTTGGCTTTGGAACTAGAGGAGAATAGACCTTATCTTTGGGCTAAGAAAGCTTGAAGGATGTAATTTGTGGTTTCCCGTGGCACCAAAGTTCCTGGCTACCTAAAGAAAACTTGCAGAAGGATTGCATCAAGGCAGAGATAAGCAGAGGTAAAAGGTAAATGGGGAAAAAGGTTTGAAGTTATCATTTGGGTTCCTGGATCCAGGAGTGCCTAAGTTTAGATCTACTCTTATTCTTCCAATTATGAGTCAATGAGTCTCTCCTTCCCTTTCCCTTTCCTCCTTTCCTTTCCCTCCCCTCCCCTCCCCTTCCCTTCCCTTTCCTGTCAGAGTCTCTCTCTGTTGCCTGGGCTAGAGTGCAGTGGCATCAGCCTAGCTCACAGCAACCTCAAACTCCTGGGCTCAAGTGATCCTCCTGCCTTAGCCTCCTGAGGAGCTGGGACTACAGGCATGCGCCACCATGCCCGGCTAATTTTTTCTGTATATTTTTAGTTGGCCAATTAATTTCTTTCTATTTATAGTAGAGACGGGTCTCGCTCTTGCTCAGACTGGTCTTGAACTCCTGACCTCGAGAAATCCGCCCGCCTTGGCCTCCCAGAGTGCTAGGATTAGAGCCGTAAGCCACCACGTCCGGGGAGTCCCCTCTTTTCTTAAACTAATTTGGATGGTCTATTTGACCCTTAGAAACCCAAATGTTGCACTAGACTAAAACAAGACTCCACCTACTAATTAATGAGGAAAAACACAAACAAATCAATAAGTATGTGATTAGAAACTCAATGGAGGAACACCAGTGGAGTTTCATTCTGGAACTCCTCTCTGGGGATCCAAGCCTCTCAGTGGGAAGGACCTGATACAGCTCCTGCTGAGGTCTCCCTACTGCTAGGACAGTTAGCATCCAGCAACTATCTGGGTGTGCAGATGGTTTTTTCTGGGGTCACTTCTACCTTATTACATGGGCCTCTTGTTTAGTTCTCTGAAATAATCTTACTAAAAGAGTTAGAAAAGATGAGAAATCACTAATCATATATTGTTTCTGAAATATTAAGGAACTGAGAAAAGCTTTCAGTTGTGGTTTCTGTGAGCACCTGTGGGTGTGGGTGTGGGGGCGTTGTGTGCCGAGAGAGGGGTCTGGGGTCATTAACTGGCTCCTTCTCCAGTCTTCCACTGCCCTCCCACGTGGCTCGCCGCAGAGCTCTAATGAGGGCAATGGCTCCTCGAGGCACGATTTTTCTTCCTTACTGCATGGCTTCTTTGATACAGAATCAATTACAGAGTTTTATTTTATTCCCTCTCTGTAACTTGGATGATGCTTCTTTGGTGTTGGAGAAAAAGTCCCTGGATGAGGGCTTGATTTAGAACAGAGAAATAGTAATATGTCACCACAGGGTATGTGGCACTGCCAGGGACTTGTGTGCACATTTAGTGAGGACCTACTCTGTGCTCAGCATTGTGAGGATTCAGAATGAATAAGAAACGTTACTGCAGGGAGGCAGTGGTGGCTATCTCTGACTCATCTGAGGTTGAAGACCAGGGAGAGGAAAGAGAGGAAGGCAGAGCTTGTTTTGGAAGAGAAGACATCAAAAGCATATTTTGGACACTTGCTCTTTTGGGACAGGAAGGAAGAAGTTTAAGATGGGTGCAGCTGTACATACATTTGTAGGATACTGGTAACAACCTGAATTTAATACAAGCTCCTTTTGTCTCTTTAAATGTAACATGTTGAACTAGAAGCAATGGCAATCTGTTAGCAAGCAGCATCCATAATGCCCAGTTCTACTCAAAGGAACCAGGGCTCCTTAGAAAACTGTTTTTCCAGGCATGCGGCAGAAGAATTTCAAAGACTAATAGAGCGAGTCAAAGGTGTACATCACTCTTTCCTGTGCCCTTTTAAGACCGAAGAAGTGCTGAAAGAGGCTAACATAGAAGCGTAAAGTAAATTTCCATAAACCCAGAGAAGAGATTATAAAACTCCTCTTTGGATACTGTCTGGAGTCACAGCTTAAAAAAAAAAAAAAGGATACAGAACAAACTCTAAAAGGCTGCTCCTGATTAAGCTTAGGATAACTTTAGTATTAGAACGTAGGGCTCAAGTAAGTCGAAACACATTGAACATACAAAAATCCACGAGTTCATGATACCATAATACTCCAAAAATTTTTCAGTTAGTTTAGAGGTGTTCAGGGAATCAATTTATTATTCTGATATCAATAAAGGGAAGAAATCAAGAATTTATCCTGCCTTTCCAAAAGTGAGTGGGGAATTCTTCTCTGTAGAAGAATCATAGCTAATATGTGACAAAGGAATGAAAACATTAGTATATCACCATGTGGTAACCCCTAATGAAATAGTCATTCTAGGCAATGATTATCAATGTCTTCGACAATTATTAGGTGAAATGTTATAGAGAACTTTATTATAACAGATGGATCAGGCTGACAACATTTGAACTATCACTAATCAATTTTAACATCACTAAAATTAGAGAGTTAGACATTTTGTGCCTCTTGAATACAAAGCAAAAGAAAGTGCACAGCATCACCTATATAGTATTCTTGGGGGAAAAAAACCCTAATTCTCATGAAGCTTCTAAGATTTTTCTAACAGTTTACAGAAAATATGGGGAATAAAGGAACACATAAAAGAATACCATGAGGATATACACTGCCACATTTAGAATGTAAAATTCTATAAACAAATGACCAGCACATTGTCATTTAGTCACAACTAAATCCAGTGTGCCCTTGATTAGATACTGATTCAAACACACTGAAAAGATATTTTTGAGGCATTGTAGAAATGTGAACATGCCTGAATATTGGGTGGTATGAAAGAATGATTATTTATTTTGTTGGATATAGTCATTACATTATATTTTTAAAAATATCTTTAACTATATTATTAATAGAATGACACACCAAAGCACTTATAAGTGAAATGATATGCCTGGGATTTGCTTTAAAATGCTCTAGTAAGAAGGAAAAAAAGAATGGATATGGTGGGGGAAGAGGTCAAAAAGAATGGCAGAAACATAGAGAATTTGATAATAGATACATGGGGGTTTACTATACTATTCTCCTGCTTTTGTGAATTTTTGAGAATTTCTATAATAGAACTATTTAATGTTTAATCCTGCTTTGTTTTCTCCCCTATGAGGTATTTCCTCCTATAGAGTAGGGTTATGCACTTTATGCTTTATCTCAAAGTATCTTTGGAGATAAAGTAAACCAAGTCTCTCAGCAGAGATTTCCAAAACAAAGACTAGGCACCTATCCAAACTCATACCCCACATAAGGAGGAATTTGCTAGGTCAAATCTTTGTGGAGCCTGGGACACTGGGGGTTAACAGCCTGTCTTTGCAGCTGAGTATCCCCACAGCTGCCAGCAATTAGACTGGCTGGCAGTCCCCTTAGGAAACTCCTGCTGCCTGATTAGGACTAATTGCTAGCCAGCATCTAAGTCCCCAATCGATAGAAATGGAAATCCATTAGGGAAAGGCTGGGTGGAAGACTGCCTTCTGGTGAGTATGCAGATCCATGGATAGGCACGCACATTAACTAGTCCCCCAGCACTGTGTGAGCTCCCCAGATGCCCTCCTCCCTGCCAGTGTTATGGGAAATTATACTCTCTCAAGATTTCCTTTTGATCCCCAAAGAGAGTATTCTTTTCCCCAATTTTGTTCTATAACTGAAAGAAGCCTGTTTCTGCCCAAAATGGCATTGTGACGATTGTTTCTTAGAGTTACAAGCAATGTGTCCTGGGAGTGTGGCAGAGGGAAAGATAAATGCAGACAGGGAAGCTCTGGGAAAGCCTGGTGCAGATGTGGGACCTTAAGATGAGCTTTTGAGTTGGGGTGGCTATTCTGCAATAAGTAGAGCCTCTGTGCAGAGACTCATTGGCAGCTACTGAAAAAAACTTCCTTCAGATCCTTGTCCATGAGAAATCTGTGACTGGACACCAGAGAGGATGGCGGTTTTCATGGGAATTAATTCAACCAACTATTAATATATGTTAGCTTCTGATAATACAAAGTAAGATCTGGTCCTTATCTTCAAAGAATCCTATGGTCTATGCAAAGTTCAAAGACAAAGAAGAGATTAGAGAGTATTTAAACTGCTTATGAAAACTAAATAAAGGGAAATATTGAGGATTTCTAATCCCAACACTAACACCAAATTTTCTCATTTAATTGATTTTTTTCTTTTTTTTTTTTTAAGTTTTTTGTTTTTTTTTTTGGAGACAGAGTCTCCCTTTGTTGCCCAGGCTAGAGTGAGTGCCTTGGCGTCAGCCTAGCTCACAGCAACCTCAAACTCCTGGGCTCAAGCAATCCTGCTGCCTCAGCCTCCCAAGTAGCTGGGACTACAGGCATGTGCCACCATGCCCGGCTAATTTTTTCGATATACATTAGTTGGCCAATTAATTTCTTTCTATTTATAGTAGAGACAGGTCTCGCTCTTCTTGCTCAGGCTGGTTTCGAACTCCTGACCTTGAGCAATCCACCCGCCTCGGCCTCCCAGAGTGCTAGGATTACAGGCGTTGCTAGGCCTAATTGATTTTTTTTGTTGTTGTTGTTAAAACTACACTCCCACCAACAAGGAGATTTGAGTTTAACCTATTTTGAAATTCAAGGCTATTATAATGAAGTATGTATTGTATTATTTGGGGAAATACATTTGTGAGATTACTTTCCATAAGTATCACAAGTACGACACAAGTCCCATAAAAAAGTCCTTTCTTATCAGGTGGCTCAGGAATGAAAAGTTTATATTAAATTCAAACTGTGAATTTGTTTCTCCAAAAATAACATGCTTGTTTTTAAGAGTTTATGAAAATTAGGCAAGAGAAGAACCATATATTATTATTTTGCAACTTATGCAGAGGCAGATTCTTGTTGCTCTTGCACTAAAAATGCAAGAATTCTGAATGGTATTAAAGTAAAACTATTGTAAAGTAAAAAAAATGATTATGATGTGTTCTTAACTTGTTATCAACCTCAAATATAATCTAGACCAACCTCTTTAAGCACTTAAAAGTATTCATTTGCTTTACAATCAGGTTCATTTAAAATGAACCATTTATTAAAGGTCTGTCATCGCCAACTCATTTAAGTTGCTGTGTATATATGAAAGTGGCAGTTAATCTGCATTTCTGTTAAAATGTTTTGATTCATATTTTCCCAAAGTAGTACTGTATTGCTGTTCAATTTAAACTTAAGATGATTTCAAATCATCATCACCATATATTACTACATTATAGAGAAATCCTTAGAATTCCTAGAGGGCTTTCTTTTAGGATAAATTCTGCAGATGGGGACAGAGGAGACCCTGTTGAAATGATCTGGATTTTGCCGCGCAATAATGTCTGTAAGGTCACTGGCGATCAAACCACTTTTCGCTTAGAAGATTGCTTGGTGTCAGTGAATTCATACAATTCGTCCGTGTTGATGAACTGGGGTGAGGTCACACAGGAAGCCAAAAGGGAGAGGTAAATTTCAGAGACTGAGCTCAGTAAGCCATCAAGAAAATATAACTTGTTAATGACTGGCAAATTTACTTTTTAAAAATACTGTTTTTTCAGTGTTTTCATAAAACAGCCTGATTATAAAGTAAGGAGACTGGTTTTACAAACCATAAAGAAAAACAGATCTCACTGTTCTATGCTCAAAACTCATACTTTGTTGTTTGATCTAAAGGAAGACATATATTACTTATTGCATTGGCCAGTGAGATGGGAGGAGGGGAAAGTGATGTGCATAAGATTGCATAATTGATTAGTATTAGGGCTGGTCCTAGAACCCGATTATCTCAATTTCTAACCAATGCTAATCCTTCACTATGCTTTTCACCTTGCAATTCTTTTCCTCAAGTATTTTGTTTATACTTTCTTTTCTTTTCAGTTCTATGCTTTTGATTCTTCCCTCTACTTTTTCTTCTCATTTTTTAAAATTATGTAAATCTAGTAGTTGTGCTCATTTCCCAACCCGGAAATCTGGGTGTGAAGAGCTTCCATAAAGGTATCAGGCAGGTATTAGATACTTGAAAACTGAAGGACAAATTTACTATTTAGTGACTAGGATCTTATTCTAGTAGCCAGAATACCACTCAAATTCAGTATATTTGATCACCTGCTTAAGTTTCATGAAGGTAACAAGAAAGAACTCAAAAACTCAGATCCTAAGAGGTCTTGATTTTAAACTTTCATATTCTATTTTTATGTAACTTTAAAAGAAGTACTCATATTTTGGGAGTTCTGGCAATCTAAGTTAATACAAAGTGAAGAACTGAAATTATAGGTGATATTTAAATCACTCATTTTTAGAAGGAGTTCTTCACCTCCCTTAGAGCAGGGCTTGCTGACTATTGTTCTGCTTTGATTCCAGTGTCCTTATCTGAACTCCTGTCATTCTATCTAAGGAGCCAGACTCTTCCTTAAAGCTATGGCTCAGTTTCACAGTGAGTAAGATTCTAGATTTCAAAACTTTCAACCCTCTTAGAGGGTGCAGTGGTAGTGGTAGTAATAGACTCAAGAGTTAATGGGAAACAGGATTCAAAAAAGCAGGCTGAAGTAGCAAAGCAGGCAGCTTGGGGGACAGTCCTGACTGCTCTCAGGTCAATAGAAAGGATCTTTCTGTCCGGGAAAAGGCATTCAAGACTGAAAATCTGAAATCCTGGCAAAACACTCATCTTTCACATTTGAATAAAGTGAAATACCATTTAGGTAATATCTTAATATTCTTTGTCTAAACGTTTTCTTTTTTTGGAGACAGGGTCATACTCTGTCACCTACGCTGGAGTGCAATGGCTCACTGCAGCCTCAAACTCCTGGGCCCAAGTGATCCTCTGACCTCAGCCTCCCCAGTAGCTGGGATTAGAAGTGCACACCACCACAACCAGCTAACTTTTTTTTTTTTTTAATGCATCAGAAGCTCTGCATATAACCAGCTAATTAAAAAAACTTTTTTTTGTAGAGACAGGAGTCTTGCTATATTGACCAGCTGGGCTCAAACTCCTGGCCTTAGGCAATCCTCCTGCCTTGGCCTCCCAAAGTGCTGGGAGAAGCCTACTGCACCCAGCCTATTTAAACATTGTCATATATTTACTTAATTTTTAACAGCTTTATAAGATAGAATTCACCCATTTGAAGTATACACTTCAGTGGGTTTTGGTGTATTCACAGAGCAGTTGTTCAACCATAACCCAAGTTAATTTTACAACATTTTTATCACTCCCAAAAAGAAACCTCATTAGCAGTCACTGTCCATTTCCTCCCAAACCCTCACATCTATTTAATCATTAATCTACTTTTTTTTTTTTTTTTTGAGACAGAGCCTAACTCTGTTGCCAGGGCTAGAGTGCCATGGAGTCAACCTAGCTCACAGCAACCTCAAACTCCTGGGCTCAAGCGATCCTCCTGCCTCAGCCTCCCAAGTAGCTGGGACTACAGGCAAGTGCCACTGCGCCCAGCTAATTTTTTCTATTTTTTAGTTGTTTGGCTAATTTCTTTCTATTTATAGTAGAGACGGGGTCTTGCTCTTGCTCAGGCTGGTCTTGAACTCCTGAGCTCAAGCAATCCTCCCATCTTGGCCTCCCAAAGTGCTAGGATAACAGGCGTAAGCCACCGCGCCTGGCCCATTAATCTTTCTATCACTATAGATTTGTCCATTCTGGACATTTCATATAAATAGAATCATACAATTCGTTGCCTTTTGTGACTTGCTTCTTTCAATTAGTGTAATGTTTTCAAGGTTCATTCAGGTTGTAGCATATATCAGTAGTTCATTTCATTGTCAAATAGTATTTCTTTATATGGATATACATTTTATTTGTCCATTCGTCAGTTGATAGACATTTGGATTAGTTCCACCTTCTGTTGAGAACAGTGCTGCTATGAACATTTTGAAAATGTTGAAAAAACATTCATGTACATGTTTTTTGTGTGTGCGTGAACACATTTTCATTTCTCTTGGGTAGATACCCAGGAGTGGAATTGCTAGGTAATATGGTAACTCTATATGTAACTTTTTGAGGAACTGTTAGACTGTTTACCAAAGCAGCTGCCTCATTTTACATTGCCACCATAAATGTGTAAGGATTCCAATTTCTCTACATCTTCTATAACACTTAATTTTTTAAATTTTTTTTACAAAATGAGAAGTGGCATTTTGTGGTTTTGATTTGCTCAATAATAATATTGAGTATCTTTTAATGAAATATTGGCCATTTTCATACCTTCTTTGGAGAAATGTCTGTTTAGGCCCTTGGCCCCTTTTAAAAATTGGGTTATTTGTGTTTTTATTATTGAATTGTAAAAGCTCTTTATATATTTTAGATATAAGTTTCTTATCCAACATGATTTGCAAATATTTGTCCCATTTGGTGAATTGTCCTTTCATTTGCTTCATGGTGTCTGCTGAAGCACAAAAAGTCTTAATTTTGATAAAAACCCAATTTATTGTTTTGTTACTACTTGTGCTTTTGGTGTCAGATATAAACAAAACACTGGCTAATCTAAGACCATAAATATTTATGGCTAAGTTTTCTTGTAAGAATCTTGTCATTTTATTTTTATTTTTTTGAGACAGAGTCTTGCTCTGTTGCCTGGGCTAGAGTGCCATGGCATCACCCTAGCTCACAGCAACCTTAGACTCCTGGGCTCATGCAATCCTTTTGCCTCAGCTTCCTGAGTAGCCGGGACTACAGGCATGTGCCACCATGCCCAACTAATTTTTTTCTATATATTTTTAGTTGTACAGCTAATTTCTTTCTATTTTTAGTAGAGACGGGGTCTCACTCTTGCTCAGGCTGGTCTTGAACTCCTGACCTTGAGCGATCCTCCTGCCTTGGACTCCCAGAGTACTAGGATTACAGGCATGAACCACCATACCTGGACAGAATCTTGTCATTTTAGTTCTTACATTTAGGTCTGTGATTCGAGTTAATTTTTGTATTTGGTGTGAAGAAGGGGTCCAGTCTCATACTTTTGCATGTGGCTACCCAGCTGTCCTAGCTCTATTTGTAAAGAGACTATTCTTTCTCCATTGAATTATCTTGGCACCCTGTCAAAAATCATTTGACCTTAAAGGTGAGGGTTTACTTCTGGACTCTCAATGGTATCCCATTGTTTTATGTCTACTTTTATGCTGTGATAACTATTTTTATTACTGTAACTTTACAGTAAATTTTGAAGTTAGGAAGTGTGAGTCCTCCTATTTTGTTGTTTTTCAAGTCTGGGTCCCTGGAATTGCCACATGAATTTTAGGATCAACTTGTCAACTTTTGCAAAAATTGGAACTGTAACTTTGATAGGGATTATGTTTAATCTGTTAATAAATTTGGGGAGTATTGCTATCTTACTAATATTACATCTTCTGATCCATGGGATGTCTTTCCAGGTCTTTAATTTCTGTCAAAAATGTTTTGTAGTTTTTAGAGTATGCATTTTTCACTTCTTTTGTTGGATTTACTCCTAAGTATTTTGTTCTCTTTGATGCTATTGTAAGTGGAATTATTTTCTTAATTTCATTTTCAGATTGTTTATTGCTAGTATACAGAAATACAATTGACTTTTGTATATTGCCCTTGTGTCCTGTAACCTGTCAAACTGGTTATTAAAATTCTAATGGTTTTCATTTTCAATTGACAAATAATAACTGTATTTGTTCATGAGGTAGTGATCTCTTGATAGTGTATAGTGATCAGATCAGGGTAATTAGCATATTCATCATCTCAAATATTTATTTGTGTTGGGAATATTCAATAGCCTCTATCTAGCTATTTAACTATATATATTATTGTTAACTATAGTCATCCTACAGTGATATAGAATACTAGAACTTACTCCTCCTATATAGGTGTAATTTTACATTCTTTAACAAATCCCTGCTTATCCCTACTTCCCTCTACACTTCTGAGCCTCTAGTATCCTCTGTTCTATTTTTTACATCTATGATATCAATTTTTTTTTTTTGAGACAGAGTCTCACTCTGTCACTCTTGCTGGAGTACAGTGGCATCATCATAACTTACCATAACCTCAAGCTTCTAGGCTCAAGCCTCCTGCCTTGCCTCCCAAGTAGCTGGGACTACGGGTTTGTGTCACCATGCCCAGCTTATTTTTCTACTTTTTGTGGAGACAGGGTCTCACTCTTGCTCAGGCTGGTCTCAAACTCCTGGCCTCAAGCAATCCTCCTCCCTCAGCCTCCTAAAGAGCTAGGATTACAGGTATGAGCTACTGCGCCCAGGCAAAATCAACTTTTTAAAGTTCCACACATGAAGGAGAACATGTGGTGTTTAGCTTTCTGTTCCTGACTTATTTTACTTAACATGATGTCCTCCAGTACTGCCCATGTTGCTGCTAATGATAGCATTTCATTCTTTTTTGATGAATACTATTCCATTGTGTATATATACTACATTTTCTTTATCCATTTGTTTATTGTTGGACACCTGGTTGATTTGGTGATTGTGAATAGTGCTGCAGTAAATATAGGGGTACAGATGTCTCTGCAATATAATGATTTCCTTTCCTTTGGATTAATGCCCAGTAGTGGGATTGCTGGGTCATATGGTAGTTCTATTTGTAGTTTTTTGAGAAACCTCCATACTGTTGTCCATCGTGGCTGTGCTAGTATACATTCCTAACAGAGTATAATGGTTCTCTGTTCTGTGCATTGTCACCAATGTTTATTATTTTTTGTCTTTTTGATAACAGCCATCCTAACTGGGGTAAAATGATACCTCGTTGTGGTTTTGATTTGCATTTCCCTGACGATTAGTGATGTTGAGCATTGTTTCATATATTTGTTGGCCATGTGTATGTATTCTTTTGAAAAATATCTGTTCAAATCATTTGCCCATTTTTAAGTCAGATTATTTGATTTTTGCTGTTGAGATGTTTGAGTTCCTCATATATTCTGGATATTAATACCCTGTCAGATGAGTAGATTATAAATATTTTCTCCCATTCTATAGATTGTCTTTTAACTCTGTTGATTGTTCTCTTTGCTATGCAGAAGCTTCCTAGTTTGATTCAATCCCATCTATTTATTTTTGCTTTGGTTGCCTATGATTTTGAGGTCTTATTCATAAAATCTTTTCCCAGACTAATATCCTGAAGCATTTCCCCTATTCCTCCCACTAGTTTTACAGTTTGGGGTCTTACATTTAGGTCTTTGATTCACTTTGAGTTGATTTTTACATAGGGTGAGAGGTGGCAGTCCAGTTTTATTCTTCTGCATATGGATATCCAATTTTCCTAGTATCACTTATTGAAGACACTGTCCTTACTTTGATGAGTGTTCTTGACACCTTTGTCAAAAATCAGTTGAATGTAGATATGTGGATTAATTTCTGGGTTCTCTCTTATGTTCCATTGGTCTATATGTCTGTTTTTATGCCAGTAACATGCTGTTTTGGTTATCACCACTTTAGTATATTTTGAGGTCTGATAGTGTGATATCTCCACCTTTGTTCTTTTTGCTCAGGATTGCTTTAGCTATTTGGGATCTTTTGTGGTTCCCTACAAATTTTAGGATTTTCTTTTCTATTTTTATGAAGAATGTCATTGGTATTTGATTGGGATTGCATTGAATATGTAGATTGCTTTGGGTGGTATTACCATTTTAACAATATTAATTCTTTCAATCCAAAAGCATGGGATGTCTTTCCATTTGTTTATATCCTCTTCAATTTCTCTCATCAGTGTTTTTTTTTTTTTTTTTTTTGAGACAGAGTCTCACTTTATTGCCCAGGCTAGAGTGAGTGCCGTGGCATCAGCCTAGCTCACAGCAACCTCAAACTCCTGGGCTCAAGCAATCCTGCTGCCTCAGCCTCCCAAGTAGCTGGGACTACAGGCATGTGCCACCATGCCCAGCTAATTTTTTCTATATATATTAGTTGGCCAATTAATTTCTTTCTATTTATAGTAGAGATGGGGTCTCGCTCTTGCTCAGGCTGGTCTCGAACTCCTGAGCTCAAACGATCCGCCCACCTCGGCCTCCCAGAGAGCTAGGATTACAGGCTTGAGCCACCGCGCCC
>VSMD01137499.1:0-27956 GCA_008750895.1 Mirza zaza | reverse complement strand
GTCAGCCTAGCTCACAGCAACCTCAAACTCCTGGGCTCAAGCAATCCTGCTGCCTCAGCCTCCCAAGTAGCTGGGACTACAGGCATGTGCCACCATGCCCGGCTAATTTTTTCTATATATATATTAGTTGGCCAATTAATTTCTTTCTGTTTATAGTAGAGATGGGGTCTCGCTCTTGCTCAGGCTGGTCTCGAACTCCTGAGCTCAAACGATCCGCCCACCTCGGCCTCCCAGAGAGCTAGGATTACAGGCTTGAGCCACCGCGCCCGGCCCCACATTTTATTAATGTATTCATCTGCTGATGGACATTCGGGTTGCTTCCACCTTTTGGCTATAGTGAACAGTACTCCTATGAACATGGGTGTACAAATACCTCTTTGACTTACTGCTTTCAATTCTTTTGGGTATATACCCCAGAGCCCTTCTCTTTTTAAACTCAAATAAAATTTACCATTAGTTTTAAAGGTCATCATTTAAAAATAAGTGGAAAACTACATGTTTTCTAACTTCCCAACATCTTATACATGTACTGAAGACCATTAAATCAAAAGAGAAGGGGAAAAAAAATCAATAAGCAGTTAAGTTTAAGTAATCTAATTTAGTTCCATTTCTACCTCTTTATATATTCCCATCCCCAGGAGAGAAATACATAATATTTCAAAGTGCAGGAAACAAAAATCCACTCAATATACTCCGGCTCTACACAGAATTAGTGCTAGTCAAAACTGCAGTTTGTTTTCCCAGGTCTTTAGTCTCCTTTTTAGGGCAGTTTGAACTTCTCTTCCTACATCAGCTCTTAGTTCAGATTTTTAGAAAGGTTCTAAAATGCCAAAAGACATGTTCTCCGTAAGTTAAATTAACTCCTGATCCTCATCTAAAGACTCACTATCCTGTTCCCAGGATCATTTGAGACAAGTGTGGGCTCCTTTTGGTTCCAAAATCAGTTATTTATATGCTTGTTCCTTTTTATCAGGTATCTGAACATTCATAGGAGAAATCAAATAGACAAATGAGAAAATATGTGGCAGAGACCTAAATTCAATTAAGATTTACTGACTTCTTGCCCAGCATTTCCTTTAGGGTCACTGCTGCTCTTTAGAATGAGACATACTGAAAGTGGCATAAAGATGCCGGCTTCCTTTTAATAGAATAAAGTGATACTTATAGGAAGGAACTAGTCTGGTCCTTACAGTTTTCAGTCTTCATACTCTACTTTAGTGAATATATGAACACAAAAACCATATACATATCAATAATATTTGAGAACAAGTAATTATTATAAAAGTATCTGTACCACTTTTCTAATTATCTATAGTTACTAGAGGAATGCTGACATTTATCGATTCCCATTTTAAGTCTTTAAATCTGAAGCAGAAGAGTTAAAAAGATTCCACTTCTTCCCACTTGACTGTGTCTAAAGAACAGCTATATAGTAAGTTATTGTAACTGATAAACAGATTATTTTCTCCACAACTCATTTTAATTGCATGAGCAAAATTGTCAGTGAAGAGAAAATTACTTTAACTGAACAATAGATGTTTTTTCTATAAAAACAACAAATTCTAATTCCTACATACATGTTACATTACTTGAGTGTTGAGCAATACCATTCGCATGACGTGGGTGCTTAACAAAGCTGTTCAAAATAAGCATGATAAAACAAAGAAAATCTGACATATTTAAGAAAGATATTTAGGAAATAATTAATAAAATTTTAAAACCACATTTTCCTGACTAGAACTGATTAAGCTCCACAAAATGATATTGTGAAATATAAATACAAAAGGCAAAAAAGTAACCTGTTTAAAAAACTGGAAAGTAGAGAATAGGATTAAAAAGAAAAAAGAAACACCACTAAAGTACAATTTTCATCGATGTCCTGAGTGAAGCTGTGATCCTAACAGGTACAGGCGGTGATCCTTCACACCAAATTTTCCACTTTCAAATATGTTGTACTTCCATATTTCATACTGAAACTCCTAAACCTCTTTTAATAAATAAAATCTGAACTGTTTTATACCAGCTGATCAACTTTGTGAGCAATCATATAATGGACACTTCTGTTTCAGAAGCTTCAGATATTATCAGTATAGCAGTGCTTCTGCAATTTTGTATTTGAGTTTCAGCAGTTTCCTATATTCCCTTGTAGTATAAAGATAAGCAAACTATGGTCCAAATCCAGCCTGCTGCACTAAAGTTTTATGGAAAAACAGCCATGCTCCCTCATTTCCATACTGGCTATGGCTGCTCTTATGCTACAATGACAGAGGTTGAATACTTCCAACAGAGACCACATGGCTCACAAAGCCTAAAATATTTACTTCTGGTTCTTCAGAGAAATGTTTCCCAACCTCTGTGAAAAAGTTCTCCCCATTTTAAGCTAGATTTTGTTAAAACCAAGTACCTAAGAATTAGATTAATATGTATAGTATTTTGTTCTTCCCAAGTAATTTCTTCAAGTAATTACAAAATTTCCATCCTTTCAACATTAATATTCTCATTCTATTAATATAGCCTCAGAAAGGATGAAGAGAAAATGAAATCTTCTTCAGCTATGCAAAAACAGAATTTAGGCAGGGCTTGGTGGCTCACACCTATAATCCCAGCACTTTGGGAGGCTGAGGTGGGAGGATCACTTGAGCCCAGAAATTCAAGACCAGCCTGAGCAACATAGCAAGACCTTATCTCTACAAAATTTTTTTTTAAAAAGCCAGGCATAGTGGCGCACACCTATAGTCCCAGCTACTCAGTAGGCTGAGGCAAGAGGACTGCTGGAGTCCTTGAGGCTACAGGGAACTATGATACAAGGTACCCAATACAAGGTACACAACTGCTGCTCAATATTTATTTAATGAATACATGAATAAATTAATTATTCAAATAAGCCTGAGGTCATGGTTTTTGCTTTATTTTATTTTTTTCCACTGGTGTTTTTCTTCTCCTTTCCAAATAAAAAAGTGATTAAAATATTTAACAAATATGTATGAAAAAAATATATAATGGTTCTCTGAAAGTGCCTAGTTCAAGTTGGGTATTCAAAAACTTTTATTTGATGGGTTCAAACTTTTCTGAAATAAAGGGAAGACACTGTAGATTCTATTTTCAAACATCCTTGTTTGGTTGATTGGTCTCGGAAAAATGCTTACCTAGAAAACATAGCCTCATATTACTTCATGTAAAATAATCAAATGTACATAACATGTTTGTACCTGTATCAAACTATGTCCAGTAATTAAATTCCACCTTCAATACTTAAGTCAGGTCGATAATTACATTTCTATAATTTTTATATTCATACATTTACTTGCTAAATAAATTATACTTCCAAAGTAAATAATAAAACAGGTTTTAGGCTGGGCGAGGTGGCTCACACCTGTAATTGTAGCACTCTGGGAGGCTGAGGCGGGAGGATCACTCAAGGTCAGGAGTTCGAAACCAGCCTGAGCAAAAGCAAGACCCTGTCTCTACTAAAAATAGAAAGAAATTAATTGGCTAACTAAAAATATATACGTATAAAAAATTAGCCGGGCATAGTGGCACATGCCTGTAGTCCCAGCTACTTGGGAGGCTGAGGCAGAAGGATTGCTTGAGCCCAGGAGTTTGAGGTTGCTGTGAGCTAGGCTGACACCATGGCACTCTAGCCCATGCAACAGGAGTGAGACTCTGTCTCTCTCATTCATTCATTCATTCATAAATAAATAAATAAATAACTGAAAGACTGAGATCAAGTAACAAGAGTACATCTATACATAACAATAGAAATCACTTACACAGAATATTTTGTGGATCAGGCACTATTCTAAGTACTCATATTAATTCATTTAATCTTCACGAAAACCATATGACATAGATATTACTATTTTTCTCATTTTACAGATGAGGAAATAGTTCCAGAAATGTTCAGTTGCTTGTCTAGGCTCAGACAACTAGAGCTGACCAATCTCAACTCTAAACAGATGCAAACTGTCCAGAATCCTTGCTCTTTGCCTCGTTTATACTATGCTATCTCTATACTTTATATAAAATTTGATATTTAACATTCAAGTTTTAGAGAAACATACCAATTATAAGCTATGGAAAGTAAACCATACCAAAATTCAAGTCTTCTTTGGGAGTACATTACAGACTGAACTAGAAAAACAAGAAAAGGACTTGAGCTAGTGAATAATGTTCCTGCTTGAGCATATAGATATTAATTAGGGAAGTAAAACTGAGAAGTCATATTCTGTAATGTCCAGGTCTTTTGATTCCACTAGTGGCCACTTTATTCATTCAAGAAATGTTCACTATGTCCTATGGGATAGGAAAAAGTAACAGACACAATTTCTGTCCTTGAGCAGCTTTGCAATCCACACATGAAAAGCAATATCCAAAATAGTCAAATATATTTCCCAAACTTTTTACATCACGAGTTCCTAAAAAACAACAAAAAATGAAAACCTGTATCATATCAGTTTTCCATAAGAATATTAAAATTGACAAAGGACTAACCATCAAATATAATATAAATGTAATGATCAATACCATATTAAAAAGTAAAACTTGCCTAAAGCAGTAACATTGTGCCTATAGGTTGAAAAACAGGAATAAATATCCTGGACCTGCCTACCTATGTTTAAAAGGCTCAACACAGCATGCAAAATACATAAAGCATATACCCAAACAAATCAATTCTAAACCAATATGCAAACTATACATTTATTTTCAGACTTTTTGCTTGCTGCCTCAAAAGTCAAAAAATCTCTTTCTCATGGTCTCAAATATAAATCCACAAACTTTTGAACTTTTTCTTTCAATGAAATTTCCTTTCACAATAACAGAAATAACAGTTAATATTTATTAAGCATTTACTGTAAGGCGCTTAACTAACTTCTCTTGCTAATCATCTTGATGCCCAGGAATTAATTTACTTCTCTTCATGAGGAAGTTGTTAACCACGATTCAAAACCACATCTATTTGATTACAAAGTCCAGGCTATTACACACTATCTATATTGTCCCTACCAAGTACTAAAAGCATTAGTAATCATTTGTTAGAGCTGTGTTTTAAAAATACTTTTGTTACCACAGTATAAAATATTTTCATTATTGGTACATTAAGAATAAGAGTTTACATAATAGGAGAAATAAGTGTTTCAAACTTAGAGAGTAGGGAAAACAAATTTTTTGTTTAGATGTATTTTTTTAACCAGATGAAAAGAAATCAAGAATAAACATCTACATTTAAAATATTATACGTGCCAGAGCCTACCTAGCCAAAACTGATACCTGGAATTTTTCAATATTTCCATTTTAGACAAATTAGGCAAATGATAGCTAATAGTATAATTATTTTTGTTCTCCAAAAGTAACATTAAGCATGTCCTGAAGACACTACAAACTAGCAAATATAATACTATAAAGGAAGTAATAGTAAAAATAATGACTAAAGTCTGATTTTTCAAAGAAAGGGTCAATAAACTTTCATGTGCTACTTTTGCTAATGCTGGAGCATGGACTAAAATACACAAAACTATGAGCTCCTTAAGCATAAAAACTAGGTGAGACTTTGCATTTTATCTAGCACACAGAAGGCCTTTCATAAGTGACAAACAAAAAATATTGGATATCCTTGTCTTATCAAGGGAAATTCAATTAGGCAAAAATTCTGTCCCTCCAGGAAAACTGATTGAGGTTTCACTACATTAAGAAATATTTACTCTTACATTAATTATCCCTTTGCCAAAACTTGCTTCAAATTTTAGTTCAACAAACTAAACAGATAAAAGGAAAGAAATAGTGTCAATTCACCTTATGTCAAAGTATTAAAAACAGTTCTCTAAGTTATATCTCACACTGCATGTTATGCTTGAAGAAGAACCGACACAGTAGGGTAGACTTTTTTTTCCCCAAGCTTTCCATTTTCTAAATTCAGCACACAAAAAAGTCTGACCAGAAACTATAGAAGATCTTTTCTTCCTCTTTCCATCCTTACTAGAAATATAAGTCTTTCACTTCTTGTCATTCCTATTTTTGCATAGTCAAAGTTTTCACATATTGAAATTATTTTCACATTGTGCTTTCCTTGCAAGAATCTGACTTTATATGTATAATTTAAAAAATATGTATAAACTACTTCTAAGCTGAAATTTTTCCAGTACTCAAATATTACTATAGTTTAAAATACTGCATATATGTTTACACCAAAAATTTGAATTGAATTCTACATATAGTTAAAAGACCACTACTGGGCCGGGCGCGGTGGCTCAAGCCTGTAATCCTAGCTCTCTGGGAGGCCGAGGTGGGCGGATCCTTTGAGCTCAGGAGTTCGAGACCAGCCTGAGCAAGAGCGAGACCTCATCTCTACTATAAATAGAAAGAAATTAATTGGCCAACTAATATATATAGAAAAAATTAGCCAGGCATGGTGGCGCATGCCTGTAGTCCCAGCTACTTGGGAGGCTGAGGCAGCAGGATTGCTTGAGCCCAGGAGTTTGAGGTTGCTGTGAGCTAGGCTGACGCCATGGCACTCACTCTAGCCTGGGCAATAAAGTGAGACTCTGTCTCAAAAAAAAAAAAAAAAAGACCACTACTGGCTGGGCATGGTGGCTAACGCCTATAATCCTAGCACTCTGGGAGGCTGAAGTGGGAGGATCACTTGAGCTAGGAGTTCAAGACCAGCCTAAGCAAGAACAAGATCCCCATCTCTACTAAAAATAGAAAAATCAGCCAGGCATCATGAAATGCGCCTGTAATCCCAGCTACTTGGGAGCTGAGGCAGGAGGATCACTTGAGCCCAGGAGTCTGTGGTGGCAGTGAGCTATGATGATGACACTGCACTCTACCTGGGGCAACAGAGTGAGACTGTCTCAAAAAAAAAAAAATTAAATTAAATTAAAATTTAAAAGACCACTACTATCCTAATTTTCTGACAAAGATATAACAAAGGATTCATCTACAAGTTGCCCCTATAACTGTAAGAGTTTACATTTAATTAAATTTAAAAGTATTTGATCAAATTTTCAAACATTTTATCATAATTTTTACTATCATCAATTAACATTTGCTCTGAATCTACTACATGAAAGTATTAAATTCTAAGGAGAATAATCTTGCAAGGCCCCAATCAAATGCCATTTTCACCTAGCCAAATGTAGATACTATCACCAAAACAGCAATTCTTAAACTTGTCTCAGAGCTCTTTTACACTCTTAAAAATTACTTAGGACTCCAAAGAACTTTTGTCTATGTGAGTTACATCCATTCATATTTAGTATTAGAAATTAAAACCAAAAAATATTTAAATTAATTCATTTACAAATAATAAACCCTTTACATGTTAACATACATACATATCTATGAAAAAGTGATTAATCTCCCCCCCAAAAAAATTAGTGAGAAAAATGACACTGTTTTACATTTTTACAAGTCTCTTTATTGCCTGGATCCTCACACCTAATTCTATATTCAATCTGCTGCAATATGGTGTTTTGGTTCAAGTATATAAACAGTGGCCTTATACAGATATATAGCTGGAAAAGGGAGAAGTACTTTAATAGCCTTTTCATATAAATGTGAACATTTCTTCTCTGACACTCCACCAAAATTCTACAGTGGTAGTTTCTTAAAGATTAGTTCCAATGTGGAATCTAAAAATCATATCAATTAACTACTGAAACTTTGTCCCATTAAAATCCACTGGTCTACCTTGCACTCTGAATGGCTCTCTTACCCACTGTACACTGATCATATCAATTAACTACTGAAACTTTGTCCCATTAAAATCCACTGGTCTACCTTGCACTCTGAATGGCTCTCTTACCCACTGTACACTGATCATTTGAAGAATATTCATTCACTGAGTTATGTTTTATCAATCAAATGTTGACACATTTCATTATACCAGATCAAAAAATGAAAAACAAAACAAAAACCTTTATATCTCCACTGCTTTCCTCAGAAATGTCTAGAGATTAAGAAGCTGTAAGCTCACGGTAGCAAACACAAGTTTTCAAAATTCCAATGTTCACATTCTATCTTGAATTTTATTATTTGCAACAAAAACCAATTGTTTTCTTTAAAGTGATGCACTTACTTTGTTCATTTTTGAGAAAATGTCTAATGTCCTAATAAGAGAAGTCAGTTTTTCAAGGAAAAATCATGAAAAAAGTGAGGCAACTCACAACTCAAACAAGAGTGTCAGAATTTCACTGTAATTAAGTAGTCTTTAAAGTTATAACTACTCCCCTGACTTCTTAAACTAGGAATATGAAACTATTTCTTCAATGTTAAGAAGAAAATATCACTACCTACATTACAAATAAGCTGTGAGGCAACAGTGTGTGCAAGTACCTATTCCAGTGCCAGACCCGTGGAAGATGCTTAACTGTGGGTGAAGATGCGTGAAGCTCCTCTTTGCTATGTTACTTTAATGGATGCCCTCTAGTTTTTTTATTTTTCTACCATTAAAAACCAGGTTGTACCTCCTGCTTCACCTTCTTTCCAACAACTTTTAAGTTACTGAATTCCACTCTCTTACACTGTAGAAAACAGGTAAGTAGCATTCAACCATAGGTTACAAAAAGAGGGCTTCAGAAGTAGAGAATCTTTCACAGATTATAAAACACCAATCTCTCTGATTTAGAAGCCTATTCCTATACCTCTTTAATGTAACCAACCTACATTCATGATTTTCCAAAGATCTGATCTTCAGTGTTATTATACCAGGCTTCAAAATAATTCTTGTGGTAAAATTATTTGAGCAATCATTCTGAATTTAAACCATCTGTCTGGCATTTACTGAAGCAATTGCTAAAGATATTCTATGCATACAGATGAGATTTTTCTCAACACAACAAAAATGCAAAAATGTTTCCACATCTGTTGTTTTTGTTGATATGTCACCTAGATTAGCAAATTCTTCCCTAGAAAGAAAACAGGCTGAAAACACAGAACATTTTTAATGTACACATGTTTTAATGACTCTATTAAGATTATGCCAGCTTTTCAACCATATTTTCTACTTGCTACTCTCCTACAATTATGTGTGTGTGTATATATACAAATACATATGCAGAGAGACAGAACTTCTGATACTCCAATCAACTGACATTGTGACTTCAGTCCTTAAAATAAAAGATTTTTTAAAAATCATAGATTTAAGTGCATGAATATTCCAGTTTATCAGATTCTGTATACAGATGTGAAGGAAATTTCTACACAGTATCCAAGAATTCTAAAGCATAAAAAGTATAGTCAATCCATATTCCAAAAGATAGCTATATCCCAATGTACAGCAAGTAATTATCCCACAGGCACATTTGTTGTTTCTGACTGCCTAGCAGTCCTCTTTTTGGGTAATAGCACAGCCGTGTTACTTTCTTTGGCTATCTGCTCTCCCCTCCAAATGCTGTGATGGAACTGCCAATTATACTACCCTGCATACCTCATAGCTTTGTTGTTAAGAGATTGGCACAAAATGCAGTTCTGACAAATCAGAGTGGTCAACCTAGCCACCAGAATTGGCCCAGAAATGAGCACAAGGCCTGACTAAGCTGGGTTTGAAAAGTCCCTGCAAAAGATTTTACATTTGACCTTCAGGCTTTTCTCTTGAATATGTGATTATGATGATAAAAGCATAGAGCAGTCAGTGGCTATACCCTGTGTATCAGAATTCTCCAGAGAAATAGACCCAACAGGATATTGGGTCTACTTCTAGACCCACCACACATATTATATATATGGGGAGGGGAGAGAGACTGATTTATTTTTAATATATATTTATTTCAAGGAATTGGCACACACAATCACGGAGGCTTAGCAAATCCAAAATCTGCAGGAAGATCCAGAGAAGAGCTGCAGTTCAAGTCCAAGGGTGGTGGGCTGGCAGAATTCCTTCTTGTTTTAGGGAGGTCAGTCTTTGTTCTACCAATGCTTTTAACTAAACTGGATGAGGCCCACCCACATTATGGAGGGTAATCTGCTTTACTCAAAGTCCACTAACTTCCACATTAATCTCATACAAAAAAACATCTTTGCAGAAACATCCAGAATAATGTTTGAGCAACACTGGCACCATATTCCAGCCAAGTTGACACACAAAATTAACTATCACAAGTTCACCCCTTGTCAACTGTAGACCTATCAAATCAGTAAAAACAATAGGTTATTTGCTACATTACTTGTTGTCAAGAGGCTGTTGGCAGAGATAGATACACAATCTTTGGCATCAATGACTTTACAATCTGAAGAGAGAAAGACATGCACAAACTCTCATTCAAAGAGAATATTTTACTCTTCCTATTTTATAGTACATAGAATTTCTCTCTACCTGAAATCTAGATCTTCGAAACTTCCTATGGTGAACCAGAATAAGTGTAGGGCTCTATTCCTTGCCACCTCCCTCCCTGGACTTTTCAGCGGTTGGTGCCAGTGACTGTTCTGGTACGGAACAGGTACAATGTGAGAAGATCTAGAGACCAAAAGTCAGAAAAAGAGGATATGGTAGACAACTACTATTTTGTCTGCTTGGCACCTCTCTCTAATTCTGCGAATAACAGCATGTCTACCTACCACTTCTTTGGGGGAACTCTTTCTCCTCAGATTTCAACTAGGCAGTTTGGGTGGGATCCAATCTGCCCCTGGCCATAAATAACCATTGTCCAAGCCAAGCCAAGCCAAGCCAGACTCCTCCTCCGAGATTTTCTCAATTAGAGCTAAGGAAAGAAAAACAAGATATTCTAACAAAAAAAACTAAAAGGCTATGATTCTGGCAATTGCAATTTGTCTACAGCCATGTGGAAGAAATGCATTGCAAGAATGACATATCATGGAGAGAGAATCAAGAGATGAGAGACTGGAGAGATAAAAAGAAATCCTGATAGCCAACAAGGTCCTGGTTCCAATCACTCCTAATGTCCAAATGAATAAACTCTCCCTGTGCTTTGGTCTCATGAGCCAGTACATCCCCCCTTGTCTAAGATACTCCCATTTGGGTTTCTAGCACTTAAAACTAAGAGTTCTGACTAATACACAGGGACTACAGCAGAAAAAAGATAATTAAATGTAAAATAAAATAAAGCCAAATGCATCTAAGAATCATGAGGTAGAAGGACAGGTAGAATTTAGAAGAAAGGTTTAAAAAAAAAGAGAGAACAACTTGCCTTAAAAAAGGAAAGAAAGGGTCAAAGAAGAGATTCTTTTTTTTTGAGACAGAGTCTCAGGCTAGAGTGAGTGCCGTGGCTTCAGCCTAGCTCACAGCAACCTCAAACTGCTGGGCTCAAGCAATCCTGCTGCCTCAGCCTCCCAAGTAGCTGGGACTACAGGCATGCGCCACCATGCCCGGCTAATTTTTTCTATATATATTAGTTGGCCAATTAATTTCTTTCTATTTATAGTAGAGATGAGGTCTCGCTCTTGCTCAGGCTGGTCTCGAACTCCTGAGCTCAAACCATCCGCCCACCTTGGGCTTCCAGAGAGCTAGGATTACAGGCGTGAGCCACCGCGCCGGCCAGAAGAGATTCTTGACCTAATTTGGAGAAGAGGTAAAAGAAGATAAACGTAAGAGGACTTTTATCTGGCCTGTGAGCCAGGGAACTGTATGTATAAATATAAATATACACATAGGCATGTTCTTGGAAAGACAGTCTTTTGCTAGATCCTCATAAAGTCACAACTAGTAACAATTGAGGAGGAAGGAGCCTGATGAGATTGTCTATGTTAAAATAAAGCAGCTTCTTTGTTGTAGGAGAAAGCTAGTTATAATGAAGTATTCACTTTTACTAATAATATGAGCAGTTTCTAAGAAAAGACCCCCAGCCATTAGCACCGGGTGTTCTTTTCCTGGACAGCAGAAGGTGTGGGGAGTAAGTCGAATCATTCTAACAGGACTAAATCAATTTTACCTCCAGGTTTGACCTAAATGTAATTTCAGGCTAGTCTAGCTCCTCTCTCAAATCTCCTTCTACTTTGTCATTTATAACTAAATTGTCTTTTAAAAGTTTTATCAATTTTTTCCTTCACATTTACTTTGTCCAAAACTCTCTAAGACAAATTGGGTGCCTGGATACCTTGAAATTATAGCAAAATTTGGTGCAAGTGTACATTTCTGAAGAAAAAAGTTCACAGTTTTCATCAAATTCTGAGAGTTTTGTGAATTTCTGAATACCTAGTCAATCAAATAAAAACAAATTTAAAAACTATTATTCTCTCCTGTGTAGATTAAGGAGAGAGACTTGATAAAAAGATGACCTTAGAAAGTAGAAACAGAAGGTGGAGATTTCAAGATGTTATTCAGGGGAGGAAAATACAAAGAAAGGGAAGTTCAAGGACACTGCATAGTTTAAATACTTCACAATTTTGCCTAAATGCGACTTTGTTTTTTCACAATCGTGTTTCAAGTTGATTTATAAACCAGAAACAATCAAACTACTGTCACCAAAAAAAAAAAAAAATCACTGTTGATTTTGTCACTCCCAGGGATTTCACTAAATATTACTGAAATAAAATTCAATTTTAATACAAATAACTCTCCATTATGTGGAGATGGTGATCATTTTGGTGGATTTTTAGAATCCTTATTCTTTCCTTCTTACTCCCCTTTAGTACATGCTATGCTCAAAGCAAAGGATAAGTAGGAGAACGGAATGGAACTAAAACGCTAATCAATCCATATTACTACTTACTCGGGGTAAGGTTACAGAGTAAGGAAAAGATTAATGAGGGAAGTGATAAAAACTAACAGCTATGTTATATTCCATCTGCAGATTTCACATTAATACAGTACCTGTACATAGGCAACATTTATTAAGGGCTTACTGCAAATATATTCAATTTCTTATAAATCTATTTTTATATTGAGTCTTTCTTCCTTTTAGTTAAATGTCAGTTCTGTTTTACCAGCTTTTTCATTTTTGTTGTCTGAAGATTAAGTCACCAGTTACACCTACTTTGGCCGTCTCAGAATAGTCAATTCTTTTTTTTTTTCCAAGAGTGAAGTACTGTTAATACCAGGTTATACATTCTGGGGCAGGGAGGTCTTGAAAACCCAGAATCTGGCAGTAATTTAGCCAGCCAGCCTTCTAAAGTAAAGTCAGTTGCTTTGATTAAGTAGTGTTCTGTCAGCCACATTTATGAATGATCCTACTTCAGTTTCTGTACAAAAAATACATCTTACCCTCTCAGACAGAAGGGATGTGAAGAAAAAAATCATATCACAAAATCTACTAATTAATAATTATAAAGAGTAACACAAAGCTCACCTTTGCATTCAAATAAGTAAAGGTGTTGCTTTATACTTTCTAAAAACATTTTTAATAACTTTGAAAAGTGTTTAAAAATCCAGTAACCACTTAAAAATTTTATATCCTGTGACTAATGGATATAAGAAGTATTTTAGAACACCTTTCAATATATATAAACTAAAACATTGAATAGAAAAATCTATGGGATCTTACAGAGCAGTAAGATCCTTACACACACTTGTGCTTGCTAAGTCTAATCTCTAAGATGTGGCTTATGTGACTCTATGTGACTAAGCAGTGAACAGAAGCAATGTAGTGCCAAGTGCCCCTTTTTGTGCCAGAGACACACACAAAAAGGATTTCACTTAAACCTAATGACTCTTGGCCGGCTCACGCCTGTAATCCTAGCTCTCTGGGAGGCCGAGGTGGGCGGATCATTTGAGCTCAGGAGTTCGAGACCAGCCTGAGCAAGAGCGAGACCCCATCTCTACTATAAATAGAAAGAAATTAATTGGCCAACTAATATATATAGAAAAAATTAGCCGGGCATGGTGGCACATGCCTGTAGTCCCAGCTACTTGGGAGGCTGAGGCAGCAGGATTGCTTGAGCCCAGGAGTTTGAGGTTGCTGTGAGCTAGGCTGACGCCATGGCACTCACTCTAGCCTGGGCAATAAAGTGAGACTCTGTCTCAAAAAAAAAAAAAAAAAAAAAAAAACCTAATGACTCTTAAGTTCCACTTCTAGAAGTGAAACAACTGGGGCTCAGAGATTAAGTGGCTTTCCCAAAGATCAGCAAAGCAGCAGCACATCCAAAATCTGAAAATCTACATTGGTTCTAACACGAGTTCAGTCCTCACATTGTCCTAAATAAAAAAAAAAAAGAAAAAGTAAAATAAACAACAATTATACTAGTGGTCAAAAGAAAATAATTCCAACCTACAAATAGGTTGCTTTCTAAGGCAAGTGAACTTCAACCAAACTTTGCCAAAGAAAATTATGAGTACTGAGAATTAGGTTTTCAGACAAAATCACCAAAACTCATTCAAGCAGAAGTCACAAGTACTAAAAAAAAAAAAAGAAAAGAAAAAGACTGAAAAATCTCCTAAGATTCCTAACTTGAGAAATGCTCTAAACAATAAAGGAATTAAATAGGAAGTTTATGGTGAGGCTGGGCAGGTGATGAAGTAGCATTTTAGAAAATTTTAAGAAAGCTAAATAATGGCTTCACTGGTTCCAGGAGTCTTGGGTGCAGCGTGGGGAGGACTTAACAGAAAAATCTATGGACAGTGGGCAAGGGTCTGGATGAAGGGGACATTCATTACCAGCCGCTGCTATACAAAGCCAATGTATACTCATTTTAGATTCAGCACCATCTATGTGGAAACAGACTTAGGAAAATCTCTAACATTAAAACAAAAAGGACATTACACCTAATCCTGAATTAGCCAGAAAAATCTAATTAATCTAAAAAATCACATTCCTCAAGCATTCTTCTTGACTGAAATTCTATTTTTAATAGATTTTTTCAATATTCCTATAGTGAAATATGATTCCAACTTTGTAAATATATGTATGTATATGTACTTAAAATTTATATTTTTAAATACAATAAATGTCTATATTAGCAGTCCACACAATTTAGGACTAAATACCTAAAAGAAATACTCAAATGATTTTCAATTAGAAATAAAGCTTAAGTCTATAAATTCAAGAACTGATTCCGTGAACTCAATATGCTATGATAGTAACACCATGAAATGTTGGTTGATGATGGTTATTTCACACATAAATTTTCCAAATTAATTCAAGATTAGGCTTCAAATGCCAGAAATGCATTAGTTTATCACTGTCAGTGAAGAAACTCTTTCTACAAATATATCTGCCAATATAAAAAGCTAATACAGAACATAATTTAAATATTTCTAGATTCATGGCCATCGTAAAAACTCATCATGGGCCAGGCACTCACGCCTGTAATCACAGGGCTTTGGGAGGTCTAGGTGGTAGGATCACTTGAGGCATACAAAATAAGATCATTTGGATAGCCCAATTAAAGAAAGCAAACTTGTGATTTAAACACCTCTCAAAAAGAAATCTCTAGGCCCAGAAAGATTCAGTGGAAAACAATACTAAATGTTTAAAGAATCACCACAAATTCTATATATTCCCTCACATGAACTAGAAGGGAACACTTCCTCATTCATTTTATGATATCCTGATATCAACAGCAGATAAAGTACACAAAACTACAGACCAATATATCTCATGGATACAAAATTTAACAGACAGAATTCAACACTATATAACCAAATGAGATCATTCACTTGACCATAACCAAATGAGGTATATTCCAGGAAAGCCAGGTCAGTGTTTGAAAATCAATCAGTACAACCCACTACATTAACAGGCTAAAAAAGCAAACTCACCTGATCCTATCAATTGATGCAGAAAACCATTTGACAAAATTCAACATCCACTCATGATTGGAAAAAAAAAAACCACTCAAAAAAAAAATAACAGAAGAAAACTTCCCCAACTTGATGAAAAACATCTACAAAAAATATACACTTAAAAGTATACTTGATGGTGAAACATCAAGGCAGAAGCTGAGGTTTGTCCACACTCTATGTTCAAGAGAGACAGATGGTGGGCTGGAACCGCACCTTCGCAGTCAATAGGTGCAGGCCCCTTTTCATCAGGTACTGCATTTACTTGGATCGTAAGAGACTAAGCAACCCCAACTACAAGAACAACCCTCAAAAACGAAGAAAGAAATAGAAGCTTGCCTAGGAAGGAGCTGAACTTTACAAGTTACCTGACCTTAAAGAGGCTGAAGCTGTTCAGAAATTCTTCCTTGAAGAAATACCGCTCAGTGAAGAGTTACTAGTTCAACGTGAACATAAGGTCATGGACCATCTTACAAATATAACTGCTGTGTGGACAGCCACAGCACTTACTGTAGGTATTACAGCAAACTCTTCCACCGCCAGTGTTCCAGATGCTCCTGACTGAGCTCCCCGACAACTAGGCAGAGAATTCTAAGTGCTGAGGACTTAGCTGAAGATGATGTGCTGTGACAAACGTCAACATAATAAAATCTCAGTTAAAAATATTTTTAAAATTCGTAACTCAGAAGTTGAGCAGCTCTAGGGGAATAAAGGCAAATGTGCTTGTTATGGGCTATCCTACACTGAAATCTACCAAAGCTAATGTTTATATAGATCCATTTGTCTGTTTTATTTATTTTTCCCAGTGAAAAGTATATTTTCATAAAGAGCTTTCTATTTTACAAATACACTATGAGTTACTGGGGAAAAAAGGAGGCTAAACAAACTGAAAATCAATAATTTCTTGGACCCATCAGAGGACTGAGGTCGCATGGCAAACTGCTGCCCCAAAATTTGGAGAGAGAGGCAAATCCAGAGTCACAGAGGAGATCTACTTACCCAGGAACAGAAAGTACTGGAGCTATAAACTGGTAGGAATATGTAAATAGTAATTCTAATGAATTGCCAGGAAGGGAGCAACAGTCTTGAGAGGGACGCTACACTTTCGTAGGTTTTACTTCCCAAAATACCACTAGCTTCTCACCGTAAAGAGCCGAGACCCATGGCTCTGACAGGGGGAGGGAAAAAACAACCACTGTGTAATAAGCCCAAAGTGTTTTCAAAGACTTACTTTCTAGGGTAGAAGACCTTACCAGAGCCTTATTCAATCTGGAGAAAGGACAATTCCCAGACTCCATCCCACTCTATTTAGCCTTGCTATTTAGCCTTGAACACTCTATAGAGTGTTCAAGGGAAGCCAAGAACATTTGTGAATTGCACAGCTCAATGACTTCACAGCTCAATGACACAGGCACACTAAAAGACTGAGATTTAATCTTAAGATTATAGAACACTACCTCTTCCCCCACACTTTCCCACCACACCAACAGGGCTCCAGTACACTAACAATGAATTACCAGAGAAATAGGTGCAAGCAGCAGATGTGAAGAAGGGGCTCTTAGGCCCCAAAACAACAGACAAAAACACTGATACTGGAAGAATTTAAAACGTCTGGTACCTACAACACAGAAAACATTAAAGACAGTCCAGTTTCTAGCCAGATTAACATAATACCTCACACTAGAGGTCTACTTATTTCAGTTCCTATTACTTGCTACAACATGTCTGGCTTTCAACAAAAAATTACAAGGCAAGTCAAAAGGCAAGGAGAAAACGCAGTATGAAAAAACAAAGAAAGCATCAGAATCAAACTCAGATGTGGCACAGATGTGGGAATTATCAGACAGGGAATTTAAAATAACTACGATTAATATGTTAAGGAGCATAAAGGAAAAAGTAAATATTAATAACATACAAGAAAAAATGAGTAATGTAAGCAGAGAGATAAAAAAAATCTTAAGAATCAAAATGAAATGCCAGAAGTTAAAACACTGTGACAGAACAGAAAATCCCTTTCATGGTATGATCAATAGGAGGTGGCTGGGGAAAGAATCAGTGATCTTGAAGATATGCCAAGACAAACTTCCCAAACCGAAAGTGGGATAAATACTAAAAAACCTACCACACTCAAACTGCAGAAAACTAAATAGGGAAGAAAATCTGGAAAGAAGCCAGAGGAAAAAACACCTTAACTACAGAGGAACAAGGATATAAGAATTACAGACTACTTCTCATCAGAAACCACACAAATAAGGTTAAGAGTGTGGTGAAATATTTCAGGTGTTGAAAAACAAATCACCAACTAGATTTTTATATCCAAAGAAATTATGCAGCAAAATAAAGCAGAAATAAACACTTTCTTGATCAAATAAAACTGAGGGAATTCAGCACCACCATACTTTCCCTGCCAATGTTAATATTGTTAAGATGGCATTACTCCCCAAATTGATCTACAGACATAAAGCAATCCCTGTAAGGACCTCAGGTGGTTTCTCAGGCAATTGACAGACTGATTCTAAAACTCACATAGAATTGCAAAGGGCACAGAATAGGCAAAACACTCTTGAAAAAGAACAATAAAGGAGGAGGACTAACACTTTCCAATTTTAAAACTTACTACTTAGCAAGAGTAAACAAGAGTCTAACACATGCATAAGCATAGATATATAGATCAATAGACTAAAACTGAGAGGCCAGAAATGAATTGATGTGTCAATGTGTCTATGGTCAACTGATTTTCAACAAGTGTCAAGACCATTCAATGAGGTAATCTTTTCAACAAATGGTGCTGACAGGGAGGGAGAGGAGGGAGAGGGAAAGGAGGGAGGGAGGGAAGGGGAAGGGAGGGAAAAGGAAGGGGAAGAAAGGAAAGGGAAGAGGAAAGAAGAGGCCTGGCGTGGTGGCTTACGCCTGTAATCCTAGGACTCTGGGAGGCCGAAGCGGGAGGATTGCTTGAGCTCAGGAGCTCAAGACCAGCCTGAGCAAGAGCGAGACCCTGTCTCTACTAAAAATAGAAAGAAATTAATCAGCCAACTAAAAATACATAGAAAAAATTAGCCAGACATGGTGGCACATGCCTGTAGTCCCAGCTTCTTGGGAAGCTGAAGCAGGAGGATTGCTTGAGCCCAGGAATTTGAGGTTGCTATGAGTTAGGCTAACGCCATGGCACTCTAACCCAGGCAACAGAGCAAGACTCTGTCTCAAAAAAAAAAAAAAAGAGAGAGAGAGAGAGAGAAAGGAGGAAGGAGAGAGGTAAGAAAGAAAAAAAGAAAGAAGGAAAGCAAGAAAGAAGAAAAGATGGAAAAAAAAGAGAAGAGAGGAGAAAAGCAGAAGAGGAAGGAAGGAAAGGGGAAAGGAAAGGAAAGGAAAGGAAAAAGGAAAAAGGAAAAGAAGAGGGAAGAGGAGAGACGTTGGGCCCTTACTTCACACTGTACATACAAAGTAACTGAAAATGGATCAAAAACTTAAATATGAGTTAAAACAGTAAAACTGTTAAGAGAAAGCATGGGAGTAAATCTTTATGACCTCAGATTTGAAAATGTATTCTTAGATATGACACCAAAAACACAACAAACAAAAAATAAATTGGAGCTCATCAAAATTAAAAACTTCTATAAGTATGGCCAGGTATGGTGGCTCACGCCTGTAATCTTAGCACTCCGGGAGGCTGAGGCGGGCAGATAGTTTGAGCTCAGGAGTTTGAGACCAGCCTGAGCAAGAGCAAGACCCCATCTCTACTAAAAAAATAGAAAGAAGATAGCTGGACAACTAAAAATATATAGAGCCGGGCACAGTGGCTCACGCCTATAATCCTAGCTCTCTGGGAAGCCAAGGCGGGCGGATCATTTGAGCTCAGGAGTTCAAAACCAGCCTGAGCAAGAGCGAGACCCCCGTCTCTACTATAAATAGAAATAAATTAAGTTGGCCAACTAACATATATAGAAAAAATTAGCCGGGCATGGTGGCGCATGCCTGTAGTCCCAGCTACTCAGGAGGCTGAGGCAGCAGGATTGCTTTAGCCCAGGAGTTTGAGGTTGCTGTGAGCTAGGCTGATGCCACGGCACTCACTCTAGCCTGGGCAACAAAGTGAGACTCTGTCTCAAAAAAAAAAAAATAATAATAATTATATATATATATATATATAAATAAAATTAGCCAGCATGGTGGCACGTGCCTGTAGTCCCAGCTACTCCAGAGGCTGAGGCAGAAGGATCGCTGGAATCCAGGAGTTTGAGGTTGCTGTGAGCTAGGCTGACACCACAGCACTCTAGCCTGAGCAACAGAGTGAGACTCTGTCTCTCAAAAAACAAAACAAACAAACGAAAAAAACTTCTATAAGTAAAAGGGTGTTCTCGAGCCAGGCATGGTGGCAGAAACCTGTAATGCCAGCTGCTCAGGAGGCTAAGGTGGAAGAATTGCTGAGCCCAAGAGTTTGAGGCTGTAGTGTATCGTGACTGCATCTATGAACAGTCACTGCATTACAGATTGGGCAACAAAGCAAGACCCTATCTTTAAAAGAAAAAGGGGAGAGGGCCATTATCAAAAAAATGAAAAGACAACTACTGAATGGGAGATAAAAGAAAATATTTGCAAATCATATACGTGATAAGGGACTTGTATAAAGAACTCTTATAGGCCGGCACAGTGGCTCATGCCTGTAATCCTAGCACTCTGGGAAGGCTGAGGCTGGAGGATCGCTGAAGGTCAGGAGTTCAAAATCAGTCTGAGCAAGAAAGAGACCCCCACCTCTACTAAAAATAGAAAGAAGTTAACTGGACAGCTAAAAATATACAGAAAAAATTAGCTGGGCATGGTGGCTCATGCCTGTAGTCCCAGCTACTCAGGAGGCTGAGGCAGAAGGATTGCTTGAGCCCAGGAGTTTAAGGTTGCTGTGAGCTAGGTTGACACCATGGCACTCTAGCCCGGGCAACAAAGTGAGACTGTTTCAAAAAAAAAAAAAAAAAAACTCTTATAACTCAATAATAAAAAGACAAATAACCTGACTTAAAAATGGGCCAAATATTTGAATAAACATTTCTCCAAGGAATGTACACAAATAGCCAATGAACATACGAAAGATGCTCAACATTATCATCATGAGGCAAATGCAAATCCAAGCCACAGTCGGATACTTCGCCCCACTAGGATAACTATAATCAAAAAGTCAGACGGTAGCAAGCACTGATGAGGATGTAGAGAAACTGGAACCCTCATGCCCTGCTGATGTGAATGTAAAATGGTATAGCCACTTTGGAAAACAGTCTGGCAGTTCCTCAAACAGTTAAATTTAACATAAACCCTGTGTAAATTTATCCACTTCTAGGTATCTACCCAAGAGAAATAAAAACATATGTTCACATAAAAATTTGAACACAAAATGTTTATAGCAGGATTATTCATACTAGCCAAAAGGTGGAAACAACCAAAATGTTCAAAAAGTGACAGATGGATAAATAATAGAATATAATTCCACTGTGAAAAGGAATAGAGGGGCGAAAGGGCATTTATTGAAACCTTAAAATCTGTACCCCCATAATATGCCAAGAAAAAAAAAAAAAAGGAATAGAGCACTGACTGATACATGCTGCAACATGGATGAACCTTGAAAACATTAGGCTAAGTGAAAGAAGTCAGTCACAGAAAACCACGTATACTATGATTCCACTGAAATAAAAGGTTCAGAAAAGGAAAATCTATACAGACAGAGAGTAGATTAATGGTTGCTTGGGCCTGGAGAACATAGAGGGACAGCGTGGTGACACCTAAAAGATACAGAAAACTGTATAACTCTACTGAACAAATCAAAAGCAGTCTACAAATACACAGTCTTTGACCATGGATTAGAAGACTCAACGGTGTTTGGATGTCACTTCTTCCCAATTGAGCTATTCATTCAATCCAATTCCAATCAAAATCTCAACAAAGTATTTGGTAG
This sequence comes from Mirza zaza, assembly GCA_008750895.1. Taxonomy (NCBI): domain Eukaryota; kingdom Metazoa; phylum Chordata; class Mammalia; order Primates; family Cheirogaleidae; genus Mirza; species Mirza zaza. The sequence continues at coordinate 6,354 of VSMD01137499.1, read as the reverse complement.
ATTTGAACAAACTGAATTTAAACTTTATATGGAAAGGCTAAAGACCTAGAATTGCCAACACAATACTGAAGCAGAACAAAGTAGGAAGACATATACCTAATTTCAACACTTATTATAAAGCTACAGTACTCCAGAGAGCATGGTATTAGCAAAAGAATGACACATAGATCAATGGAACAGAGTAAAGAGCCCAGAAATGTACCCACACAAATACAGCAAATTGATCTTTGACAAAGCCACAAAGGCAATTTAGTGGAGAAAGAAAATTTTTTTTCGACAAACGGGGTGAAACAATTAGATGGATATATGCCAAAAAAAAAGAACCTAGACAAAGACCTTATACCTTTCACAAAAACTAAGTCAAAATGAATCACAGACCTATATTTAAAATGCAAAACTACAAAAACTCCAGAAATGAAATAGAGAAAATCTAGGTGACCTAGGGTTTAGCATTGAATTGTTAGATACAAGAGTAAAATCATGATCCATAAGGGAGATAATTAAGCTTTGGATTTTATTAAAATTAAAAACTTCTGCTCTGCAAAAGACACTGCTAAGAGAATGGAAACACAAGCTACAGACTGGGAAAAAATATTTGTAAAGCATATATTGTCCAATGAAGGATTTTTATCCAAAATAGACAAGGAACTCTTAATACTCAACAATAAGGGGGGGGCCGGGCGTGGTGGCTCACGCCTGTAATCCTAGCACTCTGGGAGGCCGAGGCGGGCGGATTGCTTGAGGTCAGGAGTTCGAAACCAGCCTGAGCAAGAGCGAGACCCCATCTCTACTATAAATAGAAACAAATTAATTGGCCAACTAATATATATAGAAAAAAAAATTAGCCGGGCATGGTGGCGCATGCCTGTAGTCCCAGCTACTCGGGAGGCTGAGGCAGCAGGATCGCTTGAGCCCAGGAGATTGAGGTTGCTGTGAGCTAGGCTGACGCCATGGCACTCACTCTAGCCTGGACAACAAAGTGAGACTCTGTCTCAAAAAAACAAAAAACAATAAGGGGGGCAAAAAACCTTAACTCAGCAAAAAATCTGAATAGGCATTTCACCAAAGAAGATATAAATATGGTATAAACAAGCCTATGAAAAGATGTTCAACATCATTTGTTATCAGGGAATATAAATTAAAACAATGAGATGCTACACATCCATTAGAATGGGTAAGCACCTCTGCCCCCAAGATACACAACATCACATGCTGGTGAAGATATGGTGCAACAGAAACTCTGACTTGTTGCTAATGGGAATGCAGAAATAGTAGAGGTACTTTGAAAGGCGGTTTGGCAGTTTCATACAAAGTTAAACAGAGTCTTACCACACTATCCAGTAATCACACTTAGGGATTTACCCAACTGATCTGAAATTTATGTCTACAGAAAATACCTGCAGATGAATGTTTTAGCAGTTTTATTAATAACTGACAAAAACTAGAGGCAATCAAGAGATCACTCAACAGATGAATGAATAAACAAACTGTGGCACATCCAAACAAAGCATTCTTCAGCAATAAAAACAAATGAGCTATCAGGCCATGAGAAGGCATGGATGAATCTTAAGTACATACTCCTAAAAAGCCAATCTGAAGGCCAGATGAGGTGGCTCACACCTGTAATCCTAACACTCTGGGAGGCCAAGGTGGGCGAATTGCTCAAGGTCAGGAGTTTGAAACCAGCCTGAGCAAGAGTGAGACCCCGTCTCTACTATAAATGGAAAGAAATTAGTTGACCAACTAAAAATATATATACAAAAAATTAGCTGGGCATGGTGGTGCATGCCTGTAGTCCCAGCTACTCAGGAGGCTGAGGCAGTAGGATTGCTTGAGCCCAGGAGATTGAGGTTGCTGTGAACTAGGCTGACGCCACGGCACTCACTCTAGCCTGGGCAACAAAGTGAGACTCTGTCTCAAAAAAAAAAGAAGCCAATCTGAAAAAGCTACCTACTGTATGATTCCAATTAAAAGATATTCTGGAAAAGACAAAACTACAGTGAGAGTAAGCATGGTATCGTAATTGCGACACACAATACTGCCCCTTTGTCAGGACCCACTGAACTTTACCACACAAAGAATGAACCTCAATATACTCAATTTTTTCTTGAATGTAGGAGTTCTGAGGTGGGGTGGGAATCCCAGAATAAAACGCAGAATATGACAAAACCACCTAACTTTACTACAAATGTATGAAACCATCTCCCTAAACCAGGTTGGGGGAAAAGGTGCTAATCCTACAAACTCTAAAAATGAGTGGAGTCTGGAAAACTAAAGTACTATATTCTAATACTATAGGTATCGTATTGTAGTTGAGAAAGTTGTATTCCACAGGGATACAAGTTAACCATTCTGACATTCCTATATCTGTACACCAGAGGCTCCAGGGAATAATCCTTTCTTTGCCTCTTCCAGCTGCTGGTGGCTGCTGGCATTCCTTGGCTTGTGGTCACATTACATTTATTTTCGGCCAACATCTTCAAATCTCTCTGTTTCATCTTCACATAGCTTTCTTCTGCATGTGTGGTGCCCTCTGCCTGTCTCTTATAAAGACATCTGTGAAGCACTGCCTAGGATAACCCTCTCATCTCAAGATCCTTAACTTAATCACATCTGTGAAAACCCCTTTTCCAAATAATGGTAAGATTTACAGGTTCCAGGGATTAGGTCCTGACATCTTTGGTGGATATTATTCAGTCTATTACAATAGTTAACGATTTTGAAAAAGACTAACCTGGGAGGAATCTGCTTCCCTGATTGAGACTAAATAAGGCTGCACGGTACCAGAGTAGGGCAGATATGAGTAAAAGAGAATGGAAGACTCAAACATAGATCCACACAAATATGTCCAACTGACTTTTGACAATTTATTTTGTAACCACAGGCAACAAAAAAACCTTGATGTAAGTCTCACATCTTATACAAAAATTAAACTCAATGCTGGGCACCATAGCCATACCCCATTTCTATAAAAAAATTTTTTTTAATTAGCCAGGTACGGTGTGTACCTGTAGTGCTAGCTACTCAGGAGGCTGAGGCTAGAAGATCGCCAGAGCCCAGGAGGCAACAACCAGCCTAGGCAACATAGCAAGACTCCATCTCAGGAAAAATAAATAGACAAGCATATCTAAACATAGAAAAGATACAGTAAAAACACAGTTTTACAATCCTATGGGACCACTATTATATATGACTGACCAAAATGTTATGCAGTGCATGACTGCACACATACATACCCCCTGTTGGTTCTGTTTCTCTGGAGAAGCCTAAAACAACTTACAAGTCTTGACCAAAACACATGATCCATAAAGGAAAAAATAAGTTAGAGTTCATCAAAATTAAAAACTTTTGCTCTGCAAAAGACACTATTAAGAGGATGAAAAGACAAGCTACACACTGGGAGGAAATATTTACAAACTATGTATCTGACAAATGACTATATGTAAACTATATAAAGAACTCTCAAAACTCAACAGTAAAGCAACAAGCCAATAAGAAAATGGACAAAACACATGATGAAGCATTTCAATGAGGAGGATATAGTAAGGGCAATTAAATGCACGAAAAGATGTTCAACATCATTAGCCATTAGGGAAATGCAAATTAAAATCAAAATGAGATACATATCACCATACAGCTGGCAGATGGCTAAATATATGGTGACACCACCAAATGTTGGTGAGGATGCAGAGAAAATGAATCACTTATAATTGCTGGTGGAAATGTAAAATGGTACAGTCACGCTCTGCAAAACACTTTAGCAATTTCCTAAACAATTAAACATGCAACTACTTTATCACCAGCATTATACTTGTAGGCATTTATTCCAAAGAAATGAAAAGTTATGTTCTCACAAAAACCTGTATAGAGACATTTACAACAACTTTGTTTGCAATAGCCAAAAATTGGAAACAACACAGACGGTTAAATAACCTATGGTACATCCATACCATAAAATACCCCTCAGCAAAAAAAACCCAAAAATCAACTATTGATCTGGGAACCTGGATCAATCTCCAGAGAATCATGCTGAATGAAAAAGCCAATCCCCAAAGGTATGATTCCATTTATATAATATTCTTGAAATGACAAAATTACAACAATGGAGAACATACCAATGGAAACCAGGGTGAGGGGATGGGTGGGAGGGGAGTGGGTATGGATATAAAAGGGCAACATTAGAGATCCTTGTTATGATGGAAATGCTCAGAATACTAACTGCACCAATATCAAAATCCTGATTGTGGAATTACAGTATAGGTTTGCAAGATGTTACCACTAAAGGTAACTGGATAGAGGGTGCACTATCCAGTTCACTCCATATTATTTATTACAACTGCGTATCAATCTAGAATCACCCCAAAACGAAAAGTTTAATTAAAGAAGGCTGATCAAATAGTGATATAAGTCAGAAAATTAAAATCTGGCAGGGACACAGGAACTAGAGGTGTGAATGCTACCTGGGAAGGGGCTCAAGGTTGGCTAGAGTATCTACCTAAGTAAAAATTCATCAAGCCACACACACTGATGATTAGTACAGTTTACACAATTATATGGTATGCCTCAGTAAAAAATTATTTTAAATTGTCATTTGATTATTAATCTTGTTGACTGTGATAATGACATTAATTACATATAAAATTTTTTATTGCCTGTAAGTTTATCAACAATGAAACCATGAGTGTCTTTTAGCAGATGCAGTCTGGATGGCCCCGGGAAGCCAGAAATCACACCAGAAAAGGTTACAGAGTGGGTGGGATATAAGGAAATGCAGAGAAGCAAATACACACAACTCTTCCAGAAGATGCCAATAAAGGAAAAGGGCAATAAACTGATACTCACAGGGGAAGGCAGGGCTGACGAAGAGCTTTACTAAGATGAGAAAAGCATAACCAAATTTAGATCCTGATGGAAAAGACTTGGCATCAAATCCAAAGCTATATGAGCACAATACTACAATCTTTAGCACAAGGTTCACGAAATGTGGCGAAAGTATATATGTGGAACAACGCTTGCATTGTACCGGAAGAAAAGGTGATTGCTGACACAGATGTACTTATAGATTTGATGGTGGAAATAATAATAGAAATAACAATAATAATGGCAGCTACATTTTATGGAATATGTTTTGTGATAGCCAGCCCCCAAGGTGGCCTCAAAGACCCTCAAACCCTGATATTTACAGCCTGTGTAGTCTCCACCACAGAAGTGGGCTGAGACGCAGAGTCAATAGGATATGATAGTGTGACTTGCAAGGTTAGGGCATAAAAAACAGTGCAGTTTCTACCATGTTCTCTCTTTGATTAATCTATCTGGGGAAAGCAAGCCACAGCACTCAGGCGGCCACAAAGAGGCCCAGCTGATACCATGTGAGTGGGCTGTCTTCAGAAGCAGCTCTTCCAGACCCAGCCTTCACAGGACTTGCAACCTCATGAGAGACCTCAAGCCTTCAGAACCACCCAACGAAGCTGCTTCTGATTTACTGATCCACGGAACCTGAGAGATAATAAGTGTTCGCTGTTTTAAGCCACTAAATTTGGGGGTAATTTATTAAGCAGCAACAGATACCTAATGCACTTAATACTTGCCTCAACAACCTGCAGCTCCCCTTTTAGGATGCAGAAACTGAAACGTATGGGGGTTAAACAACCTTCCTCAATTATCGCACAGTTGGCAAGTGATAGGGAACCAGATTCAAATCTAAAGCCAGCACTACTGACTACTATGTGGTACATGCTCCCTGAAGTGTCCATCCATGGCTTTAATTTTTGCTATAAAGTAGAAAGCAAGGTTATCTTACAAGAGCAGGGGAAAGCAAGTGAATTAGAGAACTGAAGAAAATGGAAAAGATCTGCAACAGTTGCCATGGAGAGTCAGCTGGAGACAGGGCTGGCTGGAGAAATCTAATAGGAGTTCTAACCAGTGTTAAGGGCCCAGGAGAGGACAGGCGTCATCAACCTCCAGTGTAGTAAACTTAATTTAAGATGACCATAATGAAGAGAACACAGGATCACTTGTGTACATAAATATAAAATGTAATCTAAAGTGTGAAATAGTGGTGATGGCTGTATGGCACAGAAAACATACGTCTTTTCCAGGCCTACTAGCTCCCTAAGGAGCTATGCATAGCACAATTCCAGGAAACACTGTATTTCCTATGTCAGAGTATCACATAAAGACTGAGAACAGCCTACTAAGACACACAATGATAAGCTGGTGGTGCTACTTCATGTAACTGCCTCAATCTCAAACACCAGAAGTTTTTCTAGAGAATCTTCCTTTTTCCTATTTCCATTCTAAAATGTTACAAGAAAAATTATACCCTACAGAAAGAATGTACTTCCATGGCAATCA
>VSMD01137496.1:0-15344 GCA_008750895.1 Mirza zaza | reverse complement strand
ATATATATATATATATATAAAACAAGATAGTAAAGAACTCTGGGAAAAGTGGACTCTGGACTAATAAATCCCTTGTTTTGCTTCACATCTCTGTCACTGAACATATATAGAAATTTAATCTAGATATTTAATTTTTCAGATCCCAGTTTTCTCATCTGTATAAATGGGGTAGTCCTACTTACTTTATAGTATTGAGTATTATATTTCTTAATGTATGTAAAATACTTAATCTATAGTATTCAACAAATGGTAATTAATACTTTATTTCTATCATGGTCACGACCAAAACATGGTAAGCATGCTAAGATTTATCTGTAAAGGTATATTTCTGAATATTATAATAGCATAGAAATATGAGGTATTTGAAAACTGACAGCATCAGAAAATGAATATATGTAGGCTCTGGGACTATACAGGCAAGAGAATTAATTTTCCTCATGGTTTTAAGAATTAACGGGAACTTTAAGCCCCACATTAGCCTAAGAAATTAAGCTGGATTCAGCAAGTAATATACATCCTTGGTGAAAATATGTTTCCTAAGGGTAACAGCATTTCTGAGTAATACTTTTCTGGAGGTTCTCAAGTTTGAAGTATATTCAATAATTAAGCATAGATATTAAGAATTTACTATACACAAGCCACACTTCTCAGTATAATGATGGATGAAATAGCTCTAGACCTCATGAAACTCATAGTCTATCTATTGAATATGGGATATTTGTACTTGAAAGATGATCTAATTGGTGATCATCTGGGGTGTTGCCCAGATGTGTGTTCCCTAATTTCATGCAAATAAATAGAGTGGTACTCTTGTCTAAGCAACATATGCTGGCCTTCCACGTCTTTCTTTCATGTTCAGGGAAGAAAATCAAGCCCTCCTGTTCTTACCATGTAATCATCCTGTGCTCTGCTGTTGTAGCAGTCAGCTATGTCTTTAACATTCAACTTACACATGATTTTCCCCATTTTGCATTTGTGAGTTGTATCTTCTTATTTTCAGAAAGTTATTTACTTTTTTCTGTCATGTATATAATGGCTCAAACATTTTTTCTGCTTTACTCCATTGTTCAAATTTTGTATTCCTTCATTCATCATTCTAATATTCAACTAATCCATTTTCTTTGAAAATAGAGAGACAGTCTGTATATTTTTCAGTATCGTATAAGAATGTATTGCATATTTGGAGGTTTTTTAATTAATAGAAAGATTTTCACATTTTGTCTTTCTGCACAATTCCTAGAAAAATGATGACAACACATTTATTTTAAATTAAAGACAAAAGTCAGTCTCTTTTTGAGACAACTAAGTCTTAATTGTTTATGCCAATTCTGCATAACATTGAACCATGTAATTTTATGAAGATTTTTGTTTGTTGGGAATTTTTTGTTTATTTTACAAAAAAGAATTTAACAGTAAATTTTCTAAATGCAAAATCCATTGTTTAAAAAAAGTTTATAGTTTTGAAGACACTATAACAAATATTTTAGTAATGTTTTTCCCAAAATTAAAATAGAATTTTGTAAACATTAAGCAATATTCATTTCTAACACAAAGCTACATATCTCAACATGCAAAAAGAAAGAAAAATTATATTGTCTTGGTGTCCACAAAGCATGCATATGATTATATAGGCACATGATTTAAAGAAAAAATTGATGGCGTATGGTTAGCCAAAAATATATTGACAGCATCAGATTCCCCTGTGGTGAAATAGACTGTTCAATGCATGATAGGAACCTTGAAAAGCAATCATCTAACTTCCTGCTAGGATATAAACTCAGTGAACCACAGCAATGACCATCTGGTATTCTGTTGCTTTTTGTAAAGTCACCATCTAAAGTGAAACAAAATAATTTAGGATAAATGAATAGAGGAAGGAGAATAGCAGCCACTGAAAACGTTAATACCATGTGACCCATATTTTAGTGTACTAACTCCATGTAAAAAGTTCTCTGTGTTTTGTGCTAAGAAATAACAGTAATAAAAATTTTTAGAGGAGTCATTTGGGAAGGACATTGTACATTTTTGTCTTGGTCTCTTTCTTTCCTGTGCAGTTTTATTGATACTACTAATTTAGGAAGTTATATAAAGGAGGTACATGGTTGAGCCATTTGATGATGAAAGCTCATTCATACAGTTAATAATAAAGAACAAAATCAAAATCTTAAAACTTGGGGGTCTTCAAAAACTCTACTTTTTGGTATATTGATCAATGTGCTCAAAATCTATAACTTTTCTAGAGTCACTTTTCTTAGGCTTTTCCCCATTTTATACCTGACTCAAAAGAACACAAATAATTATTTTACTATATAATTATTAGATATGCAAAACTAGCTCTGAATACTTTAAATCTTAAAGAATTCTTGGATAAAAAGTATTTTTCTATATTTTTTGTTCTTATTTTTATACACTAATTCCTTGTATTTTTAATCCAGGTAATTTTCTATTTCTTTACTGCTCCTTATATTTGTTAAAGTTACCATAGTATTCAAACCAAAAATATTAAGGCCACTTATTATATATTAATATTTCATTTATAGCTAACTTTAAGAGAGCCATTGGTGCAGCATAAAAACATGATTCACATAGCTAAAGAGCAAATTAAGTGTACAGAAGTAGAACTAAATTAAAAGAAAACAACAAGAGAGTTAAATGAAACTAAAAGCAAGGTTAATATATAAAAATTAAATCTGGATTCGTATACCCTTGTTAGAATTAGCATTAAATTTGGCTTTTGTTCATCTGAAAACCTAAACAAATCCAGAAAATGTGAATAGTTCACAGCCTCACAAAGGAAAAGAAAAAGGTTTTTCTGTAATGAAAAACCAAAATTACTGAACAGAATAAGAGATTTCTTTTGTGATACATCATAAAGAAGGCACAGTATAATTTAATGGTCTACATCCTCTGAAATATCAATAATATAAACTAACAGGATGAGCTTCCCAGGACTACATCACATCTTTTTACTGATACGTAAACAAGGCTTTGATAATGAAGAGAAGATAGAGGACTACGATCATAGAATCAGTATAATCAAATCAGATGTTGCCTAATGTCACTGGCCATGTACCAGTTATGTACAACACAACTTTAGATTTAGTTCTGACACAATTTTTGTATATTTTCAAATTTTGAATTTTTTTGTTAGTTTGTAAATCTGGAATTTGGCTTACAAATTAGTCATCTGAAAACAGAACCAAAAGCAGAATGTTTCTGCATTAATATAATCTGAATTTTCTTTTACATTTTATCCTTCAATGGATGCTTAATTTCCAAAATAAGCTAGTTTTTTATATTTCCACATTTTATACAAAAATTCAGTATAAATATAATTTACAAAGATTTCATGCTTATCACAAATTTGTAACTATATTTTAGGCATAAATACAATATCACACATTAATGTCCAGCTTTTATAAAAGTGTTATATGATTGCATTTCTCATAACTCATTCTAAAATGGGTGTTGCTACTTAATATTTGTATCTACCATGACAAATGATTGTAAATGATGGACATGAGATCATTTTCAATGTAATTGCATATTTAGAAAATCATTACACTACAAAATGCTATACCTCAATAAAAATATTGGACATCTTATTGCTCTATCTCTGTTTTATTAAATACACAGAATATGATATCTGAAATATTAATAGTGAGATGTGAAGATTATAACAGATTTTCAAATTAAATGACAGATATCAGTTGTATTTATATGTATATGCTCTTATTAATAACAAGTTATCTACTGATTGACAATGATGGTGAAGAGATACATAACTATTGCTGATTTTAAGGAGATTGTGACTTATGAGATGCAAATATAAATAATTGTATACTAGTAAGCTATAAAGCTCCACCTCCCAAGAAAGGTATAAATAAAATGTCATGGAAGATCAGAGGCAGTTGAAAAATTTGTCTTGGTGAGAGGGTGATTATTTTGGGGGGATATTTGCAGAATAATTCATATGTTCATATCGTATTGCCTCCCTTATTTTATCTTTAACATACAATGAGCAAATTCTTTGGACCGGAAACAATTTTGAAACACTGTACATGTAATAACATATTAAATCTTCATACCTATGCTGTAAAGGGGATAGTATCTAGGTATGTAAGTCCCCATTTTATAGATAGGGAAATTGAGGCACCGTTAGGTTAGGAAAATTTTATAAAGTCACACAGGTAGTAAAAGTCAGAGCTAAGACTGGGATTCAAGCAATTAGGCTCCAGCAAAATGTTCTCAATCATGATATTATTCTTCCTTTCTAACTTTCTTGCCTATAAAATGCTCTCTTTCCACTTTTTCTCAAATCTTATCTTATATAGATGCTGAACATTTTCTCTTCAATAAAATCCAACCAAACACACAGTCAAAAATTATTAATTTCATAATAACCTACTGCCTTGACGGTTTCTCTATTTTATTTCAATTTAACATTTATTAATAATAGCATTTCCTTGTTTCTTCCCTCTTCACCAAACACTTTCTGAACCTTTCAAGATGTTCCAATGGGTGAAAATAGAAAAAGCACTTTCTAGGATTATGGAACAAATGTATTTAGTTATATATAATGCATAGAGATGCATAAATGTTTATAGCTGTAGTAAAGGACACCTTATTTGGGGAAACTGAAAGTGAGTTGACTTTGGCTACCAGAGATGAATGTAAAGAGGAGAGGTGACAATTTCATCTGAGAAGATTAGTTGCAATCATATTTTGGAGCATTTTGAAGCCCAGACTAAAGAGTATGAAACTTGTACACTATTCAGGTGATGAGTATATTAAAAGCCTAGATTTCTTTACTTGCAGTTCATCTAAGTAATTAAAAAAGGTGGGAGGGGGAAGGAGGGGATGGGTATATATAAACATAATGAGCGAGATGTACAACGTTTAGGGATGGCCACACTTGAAGCTCTGACTCGAGGGGGGACATGGGTAATATACGTAACCTTAACATTTGTACCCCCATAATATGCTGAAATAAAAAAAAATTATGTACAGAAGGGGCAAAAAAAAAAAAAAAAACATTTTTACCCCTTAATTCTATTTAAGTTAAAAAAAAAAAAAACTGGTGTAAGCCATTAAGAATATTTGATTTTTTTTGAGATGGTAAGCACGTTCTTTTGACAATACGGCAACTACTGTTCAGGTAAAAGTATCCATCACAAAGGAAAGACCATCACAAATAGGTGAGGGGTTTGCCTTCTATTTTTGCACTTGAAAAAATTTGCACAAAATTGGAGGGTAGTTGAAGAAATTCTCTATTTGCCATTTCAACAATAATGATAACACAGCTCATATTTATTGTCTATGTTCTAAGCATAGTTCTAAGCATTATATAAAAATTACCTCATTTTACCTTTATAAAAAGGTATCAATTAGATATCATGATTTTCTTTCTTAAAAGTATCAAAACTGAGGCTAGTAGAGGTTTAAAAACTTGCCAAAGTTCACACTGGAATAGGAATAAAAACCTAGTAAACCAGAACCATTTTCTGTAACACCTTTCTAAAATTCTAGAACATTTGTGACTTTCCAATGATGATAATTTTTCCTGTGCAGAGTACTCTGAATTCCTCTAAGGAAGACTATACCAATCCTTGCTAATAAGGAGTCAGTCCACCATCACTGACATAGACAAATCAGGATTCTTCCCCTGGAACACTAAAGATGCTGAGAGAATAGACTAAAATTCCTATTAGCAAGAAAATATTTGAGTGGCTATTATATTGACCTTACTAGTGGGTAAAACTTTAGGAACATGCTGCAGTTGGCCCTGAAACATTGTAGCCAAAACGAATCTTTAATTTCTTCCAGGACCATCTTTCCTTCCCCATACATTTTAGCATTGTCAGTGAATGTTCTGTTTTGATTCAATATCCACCCCCTGAACACAGCACATATTTCCATATTTCAGATCATATGATCCTGGATTATATTTCAGACGACTTCTTTAAAGGTAAAAGATAGGATTTCTAGGTAATGTTCAGCAACCAAAGGATATTATTTGGCACATGGGAGTAGATTATTCAATAAGAACAAATTTAATTTATGATTCTCTTTCTTAGCAATGCCTTATCCAAAGAGAAAGGATTCAGTTGTTTGGGAATAATTTGTCTCTATGCATCTTTCTAAAAAATTAACTAAATTAACTTTAGATTAACAAAGTAAATAGTATGAGTAATGCTTTATTTTTATTTACATTCTGTGGACCCACAAGGTCCTGGGAAAATCAGTTTGTTTCATATAATGGTATTTATCTACCAATTATAAAATCTTAGGATTCTTCATTTTAACTATTCTTAAGCATATAAGCCATGTATGAAGATGAATTAAAAAAAGGAAGAAAGGAAAAGTAGAAAAGAAAACATCTAAAAAAATGCTTAAAATAATAGTACATATCTGAACAATGTGACTAATTAACTATTAATGTGTATTGAATTCAATATTTGAAAAGTATTGCTATCATCCCTGCTCTTCCAGCCATGGAAATCACCAAATGCATATTAATAAGCCTTGCATTTAAGTTTTTCTAAATTATTATAGAAGAAAAATTTAATAAAATTATTTCTCATGTTATTATAATATAAATTATGAATTTCCAAATTATTTCCCTGAAAACATGTTACAAAATTATATATATACACATATATAATTTATAATTGGAATTATTTGACTCTATAACTTTAAAGAACACTTATTTCTATCAATTTTTGGTTTTAGGAAAAGTAAGATTTAGCTCTCACCTACAGTCATTTACAAAAATGTAAATTGCCATCATTTATCCACTCCCTCACATGGATTTTTCAGTCTTGCTTTTCTTGAGCACCAGTGTTTTGATTAGCTTATAGGAGGTAGAGGTTCATGCTTATATATATATATATATATATATATATATATATATATATATATTCTGACTTAGTTGCTATTACGAGTAGTGAGTAGATGCCACTTCCATTGTTTTTTCATCATTTGAACAACAATGCAATCAATTTATATACCACAGAATTAATCAAGTGACCTTTAAGTATATTTTCTACTATATTGTTAGAACAAATTCTTATTGAGGAGTAATTTAATCATTTAATGAGAACTTTAGTCTGTTTCATTGATTTTTCTCAATTAAATTTAGGTTAACTCCTTCTACTTTCATGGATAATTCAGCTCAAGAGAGATATTATGATGGATTTCTATGAAGATGGTTAAGATAAAGTGACTTCAGTTTAAAAAAAAAGTAAAGCCTGAAAATACTTATTAAGAAATCTTAAAAGTCTTTTCTTTTTACTTAATATACAAAAATTGTATGACTTATCAGTTGAAATATATGAGGTCACATTATGACAACAACATTATAATCTGAATAGCTTCATAAAATGAAGGTTTATTTCTTGTTCAGTCTATTTATCTAACACCGTCAGGCAGGTGAGCTCTGCTTACCACAGTCATGAGAGAACTCAGGGTTATAGAGGCCTCATCTCAGGACATTTTCCCTTAAATTCTATGGCAGAAAAAAATTGCAAATGGGAATCAGGCATTCCTTTTTAAAATTTTGTCAGGGGCCGGGCGCGGTGGCTCAAGCCTGTAATCCTAGCTCTCTGGGAGGCCGAGGTGGGCGGATCGTTTGAGCTCAGGAGTTCAAGACCAGCCTGAGCAAGAGCGAGACCCCATCTCTACTATAAATAGAAAGAAATTAATTGGCCAACTAATATATATAGAAAAAAAAAAAATTAGCCGGGCATGGTGGCACATGCCTGTAGTCCCAGCTACTTGGGAGGCTGAGGCAGGAGGATTGCTTGAGCCCAGGAGTTTGAGGTTGCTGTGAGCTAGGCTGACGCCACGGCACTCACTCTAGCCGGGCAATAAAGTGAGACTCTGTCTCAAAAAATAAAAAATAAAAATAAAATAAAATAAAATAAAATTTTGTCAGGAAGTGCCACAGGATATGTCCATTTATATTTTGTTGGCCGAAACAAATCACATAAACTACAATTACTTCAAAAAGAGTAAAGAAGTACAGCCTAACACAAGTCTAGAAGAACCAGAATATTCACAAACATTCGTAATTCTTATCACAGGACTTTAAGGAACACAGATGTGATGTCTAGAACTCCTAATAGGGATGTTCTCTTTCCTTAGCCAAAAAGAACCTTCAGTATTGGCTCACAGACTAAGGGCTCTCAAAGACACTTGAGTAATGCGGAAAAAACTCTTTAGAAAATTTTCCTTGCTTTAAAACATCAATTGATGCTTTAAAACATCAATTCTTCATTTTTCTTCATCATTTTCCCTGATAAATGTTGTGAAAGAAAGGTTATTACTCCTAGATAGGAAATAATTCCACATCTTTTTATCATGTGTCCACCTAAAATTTTATGCATATACATCTATATCTATACATACACACACATAAATATATGTAAACCAAAATGTATTCTGATCGTATATCTTTTCATAGTATAGTAGTTATATGCTGTTCCCAAAGTGGATGGTTGTAAAGACCCTTAAACTTAGGCTTGCATTTATACTCAGAGATAGGCTATTTGACTTTCGAAAGGATAAGAGAAAATATCACTACCTGTTTCAATTTGTTCCAAGAATGAAATTGCATGACTTGCATTTGGAAACAATGAGCTTTGACAGAGTCAATTCAACTGATGGTATTCAAATTGATTTTATTATGTTCCCTTTATCACTCAATAAAAGTAAAATTCAAAAGCCAGAAATAATCTATGGAGGCCTTTGCCTTATCATACATGTGGTTCATAAATGTACAAACATTTCTACCTCTTTTTCCTACGTCTATGCTCATTATGGGAACAGTGATGTCAGCCTCTCTTCCTGCTGACATCTGCTGACTGCTTTTCTTGTTTTGTTTTGTTTCTTTTTCGTTTCTTTTTTCTCTGTGTCACCATCCTATTAGTTTAGTAAAAAGCTAACTTATTTAACCACAACTTTCAACACACCTTGTAGTGATAGCAATAGATTTTTTTCTGTTCTAGATGTTGGTGAGCAAATACTTTCCAAGTGAAATCCCACCCTCCTTTTCCTACCTACTTATGTTTGGAAATGACTTTAAAATTCTTCATGATGAAAGGTGATTTATAAATACATTCTAAAGAATTGGATTTTCCCAGGAACCTCACTAGAGGCAGAAATGTTATGATTTACAATTCAGAACAATGCTTTATTTAGCATTGTAACTTTTCAGAGAATAGCATAAATTTGATTTCTTTGCTTTTCTCTACAAGGTAGCCATTTTTACAGCTGTCACAAAATTAGATTTACATTCAGCATAGCAAAGTTATGTGTTCAGAGAGATCTCTGCTTATAATACGTATCTCATCCTCTGAAAATTTAACTACCCCTGTATTTTGAGCATCTATTTCTGAAATGCTGAATGCAAACATAGAAATCATTTAAAATACACCCTGTTTTCTTCAACTTCATCAATGCCCAATGGATTTAGTGTGAATTATTAAGAAAATACATCTAATATTATCATAATATATAATACTATCATAACATATAATACTATCATAACTTTGGCATAATTAAACTGTATCAGATAAAAATTGCACCATATTGTAGCATACAGAAATATCTCCGATTTTCATTTACGTTTGAAGAAATCAAATCCAAAAAAAAAAAAAAATAGGACACTCAAAAACTATGAAGGTTTTGAGTTTCTATGCTGCTTGAAAGATTAGAAGTCAGCCTGCTACAGAGTTATAAAAGCTAGCAAACGACTCCTGGGTCAGAAACAAAGAACTTTATTAATCAAAGGACAGCACCAGCTTGAGCTTCATAGTCAAATCAGTTTTCATTGTATGAGTTTCCTTTTGAGTACCAGAGGGCAATGTGAGGTACCACGTGTGGATTATGCAGTGAGCATGTGTCACAACTAAGGCATCTGAGCTTAGCAAACACCAACTTTCTGTATTTAATTTTTTGAGGAACTGCAATAGCATTTTCCTTTGTAGCTGCACCATTTTACATTCCTACCAGCAGTGAGAAAAGGTTCTAATTTCTCCACATTCTCACTGACACTTGTAATTTTCTGTTTTTGTCTTTGTTTTTAATAGTAAGCTAATAGGTTTGAGGTGATCCTTTAACCCTACTGAAAACAATACAAATAGACCATTATTCTCTCTCTAACATCCTTCAGAATGTGGTAACCTGTTTTTAGAGTTAGATATTGTCAAAGTATAGTAATAAAAAGAGAAAGAGTAGACAGGGGTTTCTGATAATTTATTCAATTTTAGTATGCTAGACACTGGGGATACAGCTATAATAAAGCAAACATAGCTACTCTATCATCACAAACAGAACAATCTAGCAAAGAAGATAGATATTTGCAAATAATCAAACATATAATTACAAATTATTATGGGTGATATAAAAGAAAATGTCTATTAAAAACATAAATTACCATTAAAACATACCTGCTGTTTGGCAGGGAAAGTTAAAGTTATTCTATATGATCCTGGCTTATGTAGAGATATTTCAATTGTGTGCAATTTGACTTACAACATATTTCTATTTGGCACACTGGGAACCTGAATAGAGAGATAATCAATCTGCTTTAATTTCCTATGAAATTAATAAAATAATTTTCCTTTCCTAGGAATTTTTGTGTATCCTTCCTCATCTAAGCCCCATTTATGCTGCCAAGCTCAAAATGCTTGTTGTTGGCTTGCTGCCAGGTACAAAATACTTAATGACAGGAAACAAACAAATAAAAAATATATCAAGCAAATGAGTGACCACCCATAACCCTGATTTTCTAACTCTTGATTCCATGGGGAAAAAAGAATATTTCAGAGCTCATTACAGAAAACCATAGCAGCTGGGAGGCTTCATCTACCCACCTTCCAATGGTCTTTATATTGCCTACATATCTTCTGTCAGTTGGAGAACAGAGAAGCCTAAACCTTGACATTAATTACTCAGTATGTAGTGACATACTGAATATATCTTTACTAAACTTCCTACCATATGTCTTAGGACCAATTTATTGTCATAACCAACATGAAATCACTTATGCACTTCCCAACCTAATTAAGCTGATTTATTTCTGAAATTATTCCTTAGGATTGCCCAGTTAAAATTAATTTCAAAAAGTCACAGTATAAAGACTTTTTTGCCCAATTATACTTTAACCTCAATTCCTATTTTTTTCTCTCTGGTTTTTTCCTTAAATACACAACCCAGTGTTCTTGCCCAAAATATGATATGTTAACATCTGCAGATGCTTTGCACTTCCCACACTCAAATAATAGTCTTTCTTACTTGATTTTATGTCATTTGTAGTTTGCTTCATAAAACTGTTATGAGTATGTTCAATAATTGATTTAACAAAAACAGAAATAAAGGCCAAGAAAATGAGCTCATTTTTATTGAGTTTCTACTTGAAGCTGGTCCATTGAACCCTTGTTGTAGTTGCTATATGAGGTAGGCATTATCATCCTTATTTACAATTGAGAAACTGGGGAATGGTTCCTAACAGAATTGTTGATTTGGGCAACTTTTACAGGATATCTAAATTTCAATGTTTTCTGACTGCTTTATCACTGAAAAGAAAAGCTCTTTCCCTACTGCAATTGTAACTCTCACTCTTTACTTGTCACTCTGACAGTAATAATAGTTTTTTCTTGTTTTAATTACAGTCTTGCTAAGTCTCAGACAAAATTTTAGTAGGTAGTTCATCATATTTCATTTTCCATTATTATCTTCACTGCCAGTCCCCAAAGTAACTTGTTTATACAAAGGAAAGTAAAAACATTTTATGTTAACTCTAACTTTCTAAGGAAAATGCCCTGATCATTAGGGCACAAGATAGACATTTTTATTTCTCTAGTTCACATGTGAAGTGGTTGAGAGATTAACCAGGTGTGACAGAAGTGGGAATAGAAAGGAAGAATGTGAAAAATATTTCACATTTCAAAATTCCTCCATCAAATAAGAAAAACATGCAGTATACAAAATATTTCAACATGCCTTATCTCTTTTCATCCTTTACCAAAGCTCAGAAGTATTGTATTCAGCAATCCTTTCCTTTATCCACTCCCTGTATTATTAATCTCTTCATTTTGCAGCAACTGCACAATATGTTTACTTATGTTATTCACTGTATCCATTCTTCTACTATCCTATATGCAAGTATTTATTTACATAGGCAGCTCCATTGTCAGATTTTGAGATCCCTGAAATTGTATTTTGTGTGCTCAAGATTTACCCCATAGTAGCCATTCAATAAGTATTTACTGAATTAAAATGAATTTCAAAGACCAAGAACATTGCTTTCAAAGGACACATATTAGGCGACAGTGCTGCACTATGGACTCGAGTCTTTTGAATATAAATCTATAAATCTCAGTATTCTAATTCTGATTTTGATGCTCTCTGTGTTGCTTTAATAAATTCCAATGACCAAAACTTTGATGATGTTCTTAAGCAAGGTTTCACATTGATCACACTCAGATATCCTGCCAATAATCACTCACCATTAAACATTTTTGGCATGTGATTATTTAGTTCTATAGGTAATTTTCCTCTAAAAAGCATAAATCACTTCAATAAAATGTGTTCTGCACAAATTGTTTTACTTCAAAATATTAAGGAGGTACAAATGTTTTTGTTACATAGTTACCTTTTATAATGCTTAAGTTGGGACTTTTAGTGTACTCATCATCCGCATAGTGTTCATTGTACAAAATAGGTAGGTTTTTACCCCTAGTCTCCTCCCCGCCCCATTGTTTTTCCAATGACCTTGACATCTCTTAATGTGAAAACATAGACCCCCCCAAAAAAAAAGTGAAACAGAGAAATTTCCAGCAAAGCATACACTTTATATTTGTGCACCAAACTTAACTTTTATTGGAATGTAGTTTATCTAATATAGAAATTGATATGTCCTTTAGAATATAATCAGATCGATGATTTACTCATGCAGTGGATATGTACTGTTACCTCTAATAGCATCACAAGGTTAACCACAACCTTGTAAATAATCTAATTCAGCATTTATGAACTTAATTGTGAAGAAAAAAAATGATATACATTTCCCATCATGGACTCCAAATAAGAACGTAAAGGAGAGCTCAATCTGAGTAAAAACCATTGTAGAGCAGCACCAACATGTAACTAACCTCTATTTCACCTCCACTACTTTTGAACACTTCAGTGACTCTGAATTCACAATCAATGGCAGCTCTTTCTCTTTTTAGAAAATTCTAAATAGAAGCCCTTCTTATGTTGAACAGAAATTCTTATAAATACCATCTAGTGATTCAGATTTTTCCATTTGTTGCCAAACAAAATGTCATTTTTTAATGTGACAGATGCTTTTCAAATATTAGAAAACATTTATCATGGTTGCACTGCCCGTTACCACATCTTTCCTCATCCACAGCCATCATTGCTTGTTCACTGTTATAATAATTTTGAATTTTGGCATATTCTTCTATATCTATAGAATTCTCACTTAATAGATGAGATTCAACCAAAGAAAGTGTCTCAAGCTGAAAAGGCAGCGAGAGAAGTTGCGACAAATTTTCTGGCCAGATGAAAACATATGTTAAGAAATGCTATGTAGAGAAAACAAATGCACAATATAAACTAGAAGGGACTTTAAAGACCAGCTATTCCCATCCACTAATTTTATATTGCCATCGTTAATACTATTTAGAGCTTAAGTACAAACGATTGACTCAATCATGTTTCTTATCCTTGGAACACTGTCATTAGAATTCTTTGCAAGACTGTAAGACCTGTTCTTTGTAAGATGCAAATATTGTATAAATATATGTATATTGAATTCACTTTAATCTGCATTCCATACACTCATGCATATCCCCATATAAGGAAACCCTCAAATGTGTTTGTCACATATCCTTGACTTTTATGTATCCTTATAAAATATGGAGTTGTTATTTTAAGTTTATATGCTTTTTAAATTTACATAGTTGCATTATGCTAGAGATCGCTTGATATTTCTTACCTTTCACTCAGTTATGTGATTTTAAGCTTTGTCCTAATCTTTCAACCTTGGTTGCACAATCTTGGATGAAACATCCAGTATTCCTGACTCTTCACAGATGCATTGGATCAGAATCTCTGAGTATTAGCCTAGAAAATCAATTTAGAAAAAAAAAAAAAAAGCTGTTAGTGTCTAGTTCACATAGAGTGGTACCACTACTGGACACCTATCTATATTGCCTCATACTCTCTCTACTCCCAGAAATAACATTTTATCAATATAATTTTAAGACCTTCCATGTAAAAGTTACTCTGGGTATATACTCAGAAATGTACCTGCCGGGTCATAGTTATGAATATATTTTTTATTTGACTAATTATTTCTTAGCTGTTCTGAATGGTCACATCTAGTTATGTTCCCATCAGTAGTGCATTGAAGTTTCTGTTGTATCTTGCCAAAACTTGGCGTAATCAAAATTTATATTATTTCTCAGAGAAGTTAAGCATTTTCCAAAGATTTCACTATAAGATAATGGCAGAAATGAAATTCAATTTTAAATATTCTTGATTCTAAAGTATAGATCATCTTATTATATCAAAGTATCTATAAAAGAACATAGTTTCTTTGTTTGATTCTATTGTCAATCTTCTGTCAAAATATGTCAATTAAAAATGACTAAATTCCTCTAATGATGAGAAACTTCTGCTAAAATTATTATACTTTAAAATCAAGCAAATTTGTTGTCTCTTCAAATGTGCATTTGTTGCTATTTTATATTGTGTAATTACTATTGTTTCATAAGATGCCGTACACATTGTGTGTGTATTTCCTGTGTTTTGGCTTAAAATATAATGATTGATCCAAAGAGTTTCCACTGACTTCTCAAAAATGCTCAACATCTCTAATCATCAGAGAAATGCAAATCAAAACCACAATGAGATATCACTTAACTCCAGTGAGAATGGCCTTTATCAAAAAGACCCCAAACAACAAATGCTGACATGGATGCGGAGAGAGAGGAACACTCCTACACTGCTGGTGGGACTGCAAACTAGTTCAACCTCTGTGGAAAGCAATTTGGAGATACCTTAAAGCGATACAAGTAAATCTACCATTTGACCCAACAATCCCATTACTGGGCATCTACCCAAAAGATCCAATGACACTCTACAAGAAAGACACCTGCACTCGAATGTTTATAGCAGCACAATTCATAATCGCAAGGCTGTGGAAACAGCCCAAGTGCCCATCAATCCAAGAATGGATTAATAAAATGTGGTATATGTATACCATGGAGTACTATTCAGCTCTAAGAAACAATGGTGATATAGCACATCTAATATTTTCCTGGTTAGAG
>VSMD01137495.1:0-17471 GCA_008750895.1 Mirza zaza | reverse complement strand
AGAAAAAAAAAAAACAATTTTAAAACTTATATGGAACCACAAAAGACTGTGAATAGCCACAGCAAGCCTTGAAAAATAAAAAGTTGGAGGCATCACAATTCTTGATTTCAAATTATATTACAAAACTGTAGTAATCAAAACAGTAAGCATAGAAACAAACACAGACTTCTATAGTCATTTTAAAGTGTTTATTAAATAGCAAATTATATTTCATACTATGCCAGACCTTGTCATTAAGCTGGACAGACATTTTCTAACAAACCATTGGTAATTTGTTGATTATTCCTAACCTCAGATCCCTTTGAAGAATGGTCAAAGCTTTACACACAAAGTTTTGCATACAATTTCAGAGGCTTCTTAGATGCAACACTATCTCCCTCTTCCAAGGCCTACTCTGACTTGAGAATTCCTGACTCTCAAGTTAAGAACTCCTGCTTGATTTCTGCTCTAGTTCTCTAAGGCTTGGAAGTAAACAGACTGGTTATTAATTCTTCTGCATCACATGTTTTGCTCTTAATAGAGCTATCTGCTATCACTATAGTGTTTTTGGTTTTCTGTTTTTTGTGAGGATGGATAAGTAAGAAGGGGTCTATTTTCATCTCCTTTGAATTCTGATTATTTAGAGTTTACATTGCTGTCCCTGTTGAAATATGGCCACAGCTATGGCATGATTTTATTTAGGCTCTGCTACCATTATAGTTCTTGTGCTATACTTTCTCTACTGAAAAAAAATGTTCATCATTTCTCAGAAGAGGTGAGAGACCTTGTAACTTTTAACTTTTGCTACTAGTACAACCTAATAACAAGAAAGAAAGGTGGCAGCTGAGAGTTGTAATTGTATGTGACCCCACCATCCCAGTGGCAGATGACCCCACCATCCCAGTGGCAGATGACCCCACCATCCCAGTGGCAGATGACCTTATATTGCCCAAGTTTAGAGTACTGAGTATGATTAGAAAGAAATCTGTTTTGGCCCATTTTGTGCTGCTATAACAGAACACCAAGACTGGGTAATTTATCAAGAACGGAAATTTATTTCTCATAATCTTGGAGACTAAAAGTCCAAGATCAAGGCACCAGCATTTAGTCTATGGTGAGGGCCTTCTTGCTCACATGGCAGAAGTCAGAAGGGCAAGCTAACCAAATGCTGCATGAAGCCTCTTTTAAAAGGGCCATAATCCTATTAATGAGGGAGGCCTCATGGCCATAATAGTCTCTTAAAGGCCATGCTTCTTAATACTATCATATTGATAACACCTAAATTCTGGAGGAGTCACATTCAAACCATAGTAAAGTCCTTAAAAAGCATGTAATGCAGTGCTGTATTCTAGTTTGAATGGAGATTATATCCATAGTATATAATGTTGAAGTATATGCATCATGGTCATGTTTTATTCAAATGGATAAATGGGCAAGTTACTGATGAAATTCTTGGTGATTGGCAATTTAAACCTATTTTTTGCTGTATATACAGGGACTATAGGTGAAGAAAGTTTTTTTAAAACTGGTTTAAGTTTTAAAATATATTGCTTTTTTATAAATTATAGTTTGCTTTAAAAGTATATGGTATACAACTAAATTTAATTCAAGATCTAAGCTTAAAAAATTTTATTATGTATGTATTATTGCAAAAGGTCTTTAAAATTATCTTGACTTTTTGAAAAAAAATTTCTACGCAGTGTAATTATCTGTATCGTTTTATTTTGGACCACAATAGACTATGTAATGTGCTTATGTCTAGTTTTGCATTCATTTCCCAAGGATTCCTAGGACTCTTGTTGGTAGAATTAGATTTAGAAGCATGTTGATATACGTTATTCTGAGAAATAATTCATGTCAGAATAATAGGAATATTTATAAGTCTATTTTAAGAAAACCAAATGTGGATCTTTTAAAGTGACTCATTTTGCATGAGTGCAAACAGCAACAATAAAAATAAATAACAAAAATTACTTCATACCCTATTCTTTCAAGGGAGAAAAAAGCTCTTGCTACAAACAAATACAAATCATTTATTTTGCTCATTTATTCCTTTTGTCATGTTACAGCATTAAAACTAGGTCCTGAATCATTCAAGTTTGATGGTGCAGTGGAGGCTGTAGCTGTCCGGCAGGCTGAAAAATATTACATCCTCCGTCCTGAAGTAATTGAAACCTATTGGTACCTATGGCGATTCACTCACGATCCAAGATATAGGCAGTGGGGCTGGGAAGCAGCACTGGTAAGTAAGCCAATATTTCATTTTATCTGCAAGAGTGTTAAATGAAGGCATCCTCTAGTGCCATGTATCCTCATCCATGTTACCTCATTTTCAGTAACTATAGAGTGATTTTCATTTATCTGACAAAACAGTCAGTTTAAATTTCTTAAGCAGTAGAAATAAACCTTAGGATCCACTTTTGTTCTCTATTAGGACAAATTTTCTACTAGTGTTCACTTTTTTTTATTGAATAACTATAAGGAGTTATGTAAAAGGCGATTTTTCAGTACAATTGTAAAATAAGTAGTTTAATTCTCTGTACTGTCCTTTTAATGCTTAACCACTGAAAAAAAAAGTCATTGTAAAATGGCCCAGGTTCACAGCCTGGGTTGATGACCTCCTATTCATTTTACCTCGTGTTCTGAGTAATTCCTTAGTGGATCACCAGGAGAAGGATCAGTAAATTATTAAAATTTTTCTCGATTGAAAGATAACATACATACATATATGTGTGTGTGTATGTATGTGTGTATGTGTGTATATATTTGAAATGAGGAATTTTTAATGGTTAGCAAGTAAAGGAAACAAATGGTTTACCCTTAAATTATTCTAACAATACTAGTCTTCAGGGAGCCCCATGGCTGTCAGTACCTAGGGAGGAAAAAACCATTAGTCTTCTGTGAAAATATAGCTTATTCCTGAGGGTAAAGGGTGCTTTTTGTTCTTTGAGATTTACTAATTATGGTAAATACTGCTACTTATGATGATATTCATATCCAAATTGTTTAACGTAAGCTTGCAGTCTAGATAGAACATCTGAGGACATCCCAGATGAGGTTAAGTAGTGGCAGTAAATTATCCAGACAAAAATATACAAAATATGTTTTAGGGCAGGGTGCACACCAGTTTACGTAAAGAGAATGTTCCACAGTAGCAAAGGGGGAGAGAAAGTTGGAGCCATTGTGTAGATAGCCTTACGTGCCAAATCAAGGGTACTTTACTTAGTTCAGGAAATAAGACATGTATGCATGTGCAAACACAGCCCCTAACACCCACACTTAGTAACTTCTGTCAAATACTGCATAATTGTTCTCATGTAGAAAGTGGTGATAGAAAGTCCTTTGCTTATCTAAAAAACCCTTTGGATCTTCATTTTTCCTTACCATGTCCTACTCATGAAAGCTCCCTAACTTTGAGAATCTATTGCAGAACTACTAAAAGTTTTTCAAGGGGAAGGAAGTAATGAAGGCTTTTTTTAGTGGGAAGTAACAAAACAAAAGGATCTGATTGTAATGCACAAATGGGTGGGTTTTAGAGATCACTGCAATAATCTAGGAATAGTATGATGTCTTGAACTAAGGTGAGGACACTTACAAGTCATTTGTCATTCATGCCTAGGTAGTCCTCAGGGACTTTAACAATAAGAGAATATTAATCGAAGCAAGGGGCTTACACCAGACGGGAACAGATGCAGCATTTATTGATGCTGCTTTTCCCTGCCCCTTGGGTCCAGAATTGAGAGTATAAGCTGCTAGTGAAACTGTGCAGGAGGGTCCTGTCACAGTTGGCAGAAGACAGCCAAACTTGCCCCAGTGGTTTGGAGATAGGACACACACACACACACACACACACACACACACTCTCTCTCTCTCTCACACACTCTCACACACACTCTTCTGTTATTAATAGTGGCTTACTAATGCTTATGTAAATCAATTAATTATTTTATGTAAGGGAGATAGATAGGTGAAATAGTCCTATAGTGAATCTGTTTGACTTGAATGTCCCCTGATATTTAATGGTTCTTACTTATGGGAATCAGAGAGATGTCTCTGAATCATGTGAGGTGGGGGCTGGAAGGTAGGGGCAGAAGAACTTCTTGTCATTGAGAAACATTATAGGACACTTTATGCTTATTCTCAGGTCCTTTTATCCTATATGCTTTCTTGAAGTATGCCCTACTCTTAACCTGTTAAGAAGAGGTTTGACAAGCTCAAATTTCAACCCATATCTGTCCAAATTTGAATTATATGAGTTAGAATTTTGCTTTCATGCCCCAAATGGACATACACAAACACAAATAATCTTTCAGGAACCATAACTGGAAGAGTTATGTTCTAAATTCAAGTTTCAAAAATGTGCCATGATGACAAGAGGCGGAATGGAAATAAAAGAAGCGGCTTCACATTGTAAATAGAATTTGCTTGCACATCACCACTGGCCTCTTCTGTTGGGCACGAAGAAAGTAAATGGAAGGCAGGGAGAGACAGAATGGTGCTATACTGTGTCTTCTGTAGCCTTAGCTGTTCATTTGGATATTCGGACTTCCAAACTTGAGTATATTATGCATGATAACTTACCCTAAGAAATGACTCTAAATGTCGTAAAGATTGTTGTGCCTCCCTGCTACTTTCTCAGTATTCTTTAACTGTTGTGATAGTTCATATGGTGGGAAAGAAACATGATCCTTATGAAGAAAGTACCTAAAAACTCTTGTATTCAAAATATGTTTAAAATATTTAGATAGAGGAAAACTCCAAACCCTTTGGTAAGAAGGTTTTGAAACCCAGCTATAATCAAAATGGAGCTATAAAATGAACAGTTTGGTTAAATACGTTAGTGTTAATTAGCTTTTCATTGAAGAGGAAGAAAACCAGAGAGTAAGAAAAGCAGCAAGACTAGGAACAGTAAGCCATGGCAGCCAGCAGTGAATAGGAAAATAATCATTCCTTCATTGGACAATATCTCAGAGTTAGACAGAGTAGAGAAGGAAAAGAACCACATGTACTTTCAACTTTTCATGAATAGCTTAATTCTGGAATGTGATATATCTGTATAAGCAGGATATTTGGTTGCTTTGAATTAAAAATAGAGTTGTAAATAGATTCCATTTGATTCAGTATCTTTCATTTAGGCATGTTCAAAAATGTATAAAGAGATATAAATTAAGAATTTTAGCTCCCAGTCAAGCAATAAAACACAGTAGTTAATAATGTGGAGCAAATGACTCTGTGCCTCAGTTTTCCCTTTTGAAAAACACAGCTATTAACCTAATAGGGCGTGAAATTTAAATGTAACTGCATGTAAAGCTCATAGAACAACCTTCAGCATGTAGTAATACTTCATAATTGTTAGCTTTTGATATTGTAATTATAATAGATGTGTGGGTGGCTCTTCCTGCCAGTTGGTACACCTATAATGCCTAAATTTATGGGATTATGTTAGTACAATGTCTGGCATATAAGTATGTTTGCAGTAAATATATCCTCTTATTGCTATTACTCTAAAGTGCAGTCTCCAACCCCTGGGCCACAGAGCTCCCCCCACTGTCCGTGGAAAAATTATCTTCCATGAAACTGAGGTTGGAGGGCACACAGCAGGAGATGAGCTGTGAGAGCAAGCAAAGCTTCCTCTGTATTTGCAGTCTCTCCCCATTGCTCTCATTACCACCTGTGCTCCGCCTCCCCCACCCTACCCCATCTGTCTGAAGACAATTTCATAGAAATTGTCTTCCATGAAACCTGTCCCTGGTGCCAAAAACGTTGGGAACCACTGCATAGAGAGCTGCTTTATAATAACTTTTTAGCATGTTGTGGATTATTGTTTGTCCTTGAAAGTGACAAAATTGCAGTTCAGGTTTTTCATTCAAACAGAACTCCATCTTGATTTGTCAAACTTAATGAGACTTTATGGTTACAAACAGGTCCCTAAAAGCTTAAAGAGTTTTGGAGAGGGAGAAATTCCATAGGAAACAGCTTGTTTCCAGTGTGAATTAATTTTTCTAGTATAAGAATATTTCCTTTTGAAAATGTTATTCTTAAACCATCAAATTTTCATACAAATCTCTGTGAATTTTTTACGGTTGTCCTTCACAGTTTCATTTTCTTTCAAGACTCATAGAATTTCTTTCAAATTCTATGAAATTGATTCTTTTGTCTGATCTTTTTTCATAGGCCATTGAAAAGTATTGCCGAGTCAATGGTGGATTTTCTGGGATCAAGGATGTATATTCCTCTACTCCTACACATGATGATGTACAGCAAAGCTTCTTTCTTGCTGAAACGTTAAAGTAAGTAGATAACTTTAAAAATTCTTTAATTGTAACCTGGTTTGATCACTAGATGATGGATATGACTATGTGATATGTTACACATATTACATTTATTTTATTACAAATATCTTTTTATGTAATTGGGTCTGTAAATGTTTAGCTACATCTCAAGAAGAATGAGTTAGACTATAAGGTAGATAGTTTATCAATTAAGTGTTTAGTACCTTTAAAATCACCTGGAAGGCTCTCAAAACACAGATACCTGGGCCCAGTACCATAGAGCTTCAGTAGATCTGGGGTGGGGCCTAAGAATTTGCATTTCTGACAAACTCCCAGGTGATACTGACACCCAAGCTCCCTGTTCTAGCTAATGAAATCTCTTAAGAATAATCATGGAGTTTTGATGGTGCTAAATTGTATATGCCCATAGCCATTCATCCTCCCAGTGAGGTTTCTCATAAAGATACACATAAAAGGAATGATGGAAAAATAAGTAGACTACTTTATTATTTGGGATAATACTCAAAACCCCAGGTAGAGCTCTCTGTAAACTGACCTGGAAGAAGGTAAAGACTGTAAATGTGTCTACTTTCCTAACAACCTACAATGTAAATATCTTTTCATACTGTTTCTTAAATTTCTTATTAGTTTCTTGTGTATCTGTAGCTGAATGCCTCATAAACACTTCATTTGTTCAACAGTGTTTATTACCAGGCACTGTTCAAGTCACTTGGAAATATTAGTAGACAAAAAAAAATCCTACTTTCCTGGATTTTACATTTAGTATACTTGTAGTTTACATTCTGGTATATTACAATTGAAACATACATGTCTCAAACTAAGTTTCTTATCCTAAGTGCCCATTTTATTCCAGTTTTTCTTTATCATCCCTAGTACTGTTATTTTCCCATCTTTTCAGCTTTATACATTAGTCATTTCTGTCTCCTCCTAATATATCACTAAGTCTTTCTGCTGCTTTCTGTTATATCGCTTTCTTGTATTACTCCCTCCTTTCCGTATCTACAGTTGACCCTAATCCAGACCCCATAACTGCTAAGATGGTTTAGAATATCTACCTGGTACTCAGTTTCCTACCTTTGGGGATTCCTTGTTCTCATTTATCCTGTGTGATTAGGCTTGAGAGTGTAAGATAGTTGAAAGAACACTGGACTAAAAGATAAATCAACAGGAACCTTAGTTATACACTTATTACATTCTAGCTGAATGAACATGTCAAAATAAAATTTCTTAACTTTCAATTTACATATCCGTAATCTGTGGAATTTGACTCAGATTTTGTAGGATCTCCCCCCATCTTTTTTTTTTTTTTAATTTCAAGACTTCAGAAAAACTGGAAGATAATACAATGAGTATTTGTGTGTTCTTCACCAGGTTTTCCTCCGCTGTCCTCCCCTCCCCTCCCCTCCCCTGCCCTCCCCTGCCCTCCCCTCCCCTCCCCTCCCCTCCCCTCCCCTCCTCTCTCTCTACATATATATATGTATACAGTTATACTTATTTAAATTTCTTTTTTTGGTGAACAATTTGAGAGTCAGTCACCAACATTAAGATATTCTGCAGTAGCTTTCAAGAAAAGGGCATTATCTTACACAATCTCAATTCACTTATCACACTTGGGAACCTTAATATTCATACAATACTGTTGTCTAATATATAGTCCCATTTTCAAGTTTCTCCAATTGTTCCAATAATGGACTTTATAAGTATTTTTTCTATTTCAATGCATGATTTAGTATGAAATCATTTGTCGTGTTTGATTGTCATGCTCTTTAGTTTCCTTCAATCTAGAACAAAGTTTCCCTGCTCTTTTGTCTTTTATGAAATTAACATTTTTTAAATACTCAGGCTAGTTGCTTTGAAGAATGTTCTTCAATTTAGATTTTTCTGATTGCTTTCTCATAATCAGATTGAGGTTAATCATTTTTGATACAAATGATATATTCTTATGATTACACCCTATAAAGAGGTATATGATAACAGTTTAGCCCATTAATGGTGATTTTAAGTTTGATCCTAGGTTAAATTTGATAAATCTGCTTATTGTCAAATAAACAATCTTTTTCCTTTTTGTAATTAACTTCTCTGTGAAGTGATAACTTTGAGACTGTGTGAATATTCTTTTTCTTGTAGATTTCATCCTTAAACCAAACTAATCTGCATTCAAATGTTTGCATATATATAAAGTTTGTTCCTTTGCATTTAATTGTCTGTTTTGTATTTCTCTGCTTCTGGCAAGAATGCCTTTACCCTTTCTATCAATTAATGCTGCTCTCTTATTTCTAAATTCAGTTTAAATCTTACCGATTGTCAACTGGCTTTTATAATTAATTCTCAAGTGCCTCATCTTGTCGACTTTGAGCACTTAAGCCCCTGGCATAGGGCTGGAAATAGATGATAGTTTGCCTAGTCTCCTTCCATGGTCTATATGGAATATTACCAGTTAATCTTGGTACTTTTCCCTGCCGAATTCTGGGGGAATCCTTCTCAAGGCAGCAATAC
This sequence comes from Mirza zaza, assembly GCA_008750895.1. Taxonomy (NCBI): domain Eukaryota; kingdom Metazoa; phylum Chordata; class Mammalia; order Primates; family Cheirogaleidae; genus Mirza; species Mirza zaza. The sequence continues at coordinate 8,703 of VSMD01137495.1, read as the reverse complement.
GTTAGGTAACCAGTTGTGTGTGTGTGTGTGTGTGTGTGTGTGTGCGCGCGCGCGCGCGCGTGCGTGCGTGCTACAATATTCTTTTTCAGAAAAACATAAACATTTGGATCAATAAAAGTGAGAAAGATCAAATGAAGAAACATACAGATAATTAGAACAATACCTGGCTAAAAAAATTGATCACAGTTGAGCATACATTCAGCATTGAACTTCCTGGCAGCTAAAGCAAAAGGAATCATTCTGTACAATGTCATTGTCATATTTGAGAGTTGAGGGATCTAATACTTTGACAAATGAGACAAAATTTTTGCTACTGCTAAATTATGACTTAAATTGCATAATTCATTATAAAAATATTGGCCTATTAAGCAAACCATATGAAATTACCCTTTTAAAAAGCTGGAATCATTTGAATATTGACAATTTCATATGATTCAACCTAATACATAATAGTAATGGTAAATATTTTCTAACAGTGATGTTACAGAAGATGCAAAAACGCTCTTAGTATGACATACTCTTTATGAAAAGCTGATGGCATAATATTAAGGGCAATTGAGTGAAGTCATTCCTGTAAGATCTAAGTTAATACAGTTGTAGGTTTATAGTTTTCTTATTCTAAAGATAGAACTTAAAACTTTATCGAGGGTTAGTTCAAAGAGACTTTTATCATAAGCTAACTGTTAATTTGTATATTCTGTCAAGTGGTTGAAATTTATTGTAAATTCATTAAGGGCAGCAATCCACGTATTTTGACTATCAGAGATAGAACCAACTGGCACGACTGTGGTGTAACATTCAATGAAAAAGCCTGTATTCCTGACCTAAGTAGAGGGCCATTTTACCTTTTACATGTTTCATGGCTGCTATATTATAGAGTAGCTATAGCTATAGATATACTTCTTTCCCCAGAAGAAGAGGGGCTAGGTCCTCTGTTTCTTTTGTTTCCCTCAATGGTTCCTAATTTATTTATTCACTGAGCATATATACTAATGGCATTACAAAAACTATGTAGTGAGGAAGGTCAAAGATAGATTCCTTGAAAGCCTCTTTCCTTAAAACGTTATTATATTCTAGAATATATTATATTCTAGAAAATAAAACACATGCAATATAGATAATAAATTTTAAATATACTAAATGCATGAGAGAAATGTTAACAAATGCAAAAGTCTTTTAGAGAAGGAGGAGTTTGCTTAACCTGAAAAACATAAAGAAATACTTCATAGAAGTGGTGGCATTTAAACCAGACTTAAAGGCAGAATGGGCAAAATAGGATGAATTGGTGTTTAGGGCAGTGGCTATAAGACAGACAATGGAATATTAAGAATGAGATAAGAGAGCTCTAAAGGTGGAATTGGCAAGCCTTAATATCTTATTAGATACAGGGACATTCCGTAAGAATGAAGAATTAGAGATAATATTCAAGTTTTTAGTTCCCAACCTGACTACGGTTTCTAATCAGCATTTTAGTGTCTTACCTTTAAATATTAATAAATAGTGTTGACCTAGAAATGTTTATCAAACTATAGGTAAGATTTGTGCATGTTTGTATTTGAATGTTACACGTTTATTTTTTAAACTTTATTTTAAAAATAAAATATGAATATAACAAGATAATTTAAGAAAATATTCCAGAACTGAAGGACATGAGATTCCAGCTTGGAAGAAACCATCAAGATCCCGGCATAGCAGATGAAAACAGACCCACAGCATGTACAACACCATGGAATTTCTGAACCCTGAGATAAAGGAAAGATCTAATAGCTTCCACAGAGAGGGAGAATAAAAGTCTTACAGATCTGGGTTCAGAGTGGCTTCAGACTTCTCAAGTATAGTCATTTAAGCAGGAAGCAGTGGAGCAGTTCATTCAAAATTATGAGAGAAAATTAATTCCAACCTAGAATTCTAAGCTTTTAACCATGTAAAATCTCAAAAATCAACTTCCACATCCTCTTTCTCAGTAAGTTTTTGGAGGATATGCTCCTTCAAAACTGGATATAAACCAAAAGGAAAGACATGAATACAGGGAGCAAGTTAAAAGAAGATTAAGAGGATAATCCATCAACACTGAATAGGACAGAGGCTCTGGGCAAGATTTCTTCAAGGTTAAATTTGTAGAATGTTTATATCTAAATATTTTGAGAGGAAATTAGACAGTTGGTAAAGATTTTAGGCACATTATTAGTGATATGATAATAAATACAGTTAGCCTGCTTTTCAGTTGAGGGGGGAATTATGCAAGAAAGGAAAAGCCATGAATAATTTTCAGTTAACATATGAAATTTCTTAAAGACACTTGTTTGGAGTCTTGATTGTTTTGTAAGAGTGGGCAAATGATAATCTTCTGTGACATTTCTCCAATCGTGAGAGAAATATGTTCTTTGATAACAGGTTTGCTTCCTCCAAGAATTGTCTATTCATTGGTTTTAGTGAAATTGCAGTTGATTAAAAGTCCCTTAGGGAAAAAGAATTCGAAGGAACATAGCAGATAGAACACCAAGACTCCTAGGAGCAGTTTTCTAATAGCAGCCCCTGATTTGTTTAATGAATATCTCCTATTTGGATTTTCTTTAGTTCTGTCACTTTGTATTATACCATTTGCTATCATAAATCAATTCCTTTTAACAAAAACTTTGAAGGAGGAGTGTATTATTTTATATTCGTACCTCAGTGTCTATAGCCATTCACCTAGATCTTTCATTGAATTTGATTTTCATTGACTCTCAGCTCAATTCTGTTGCACATTTATTTGAAGGTCTGATAAATTTAGAAAAATGTACACGTTGAGGATGCATTTCAACCAGTTTTTCTGAGTTTATATATATATTAGACAGCCAAGAGAAACCACAAGTTAGTTAGAAACAGTCTTTTTAATGAATTTGTTATTAAAAGAAAGAGAAATAACATAAAATTAAGATAGAATTTACCATCTCAGTGTGTCTGCTTTCATTGGTATCAAAGTCTCTGTGGCAATAATTATGTCTGTGTGCCTATGTGTCTTGCTTGTGTGCTTTTTCCTCCCTATCTCTTAAAATTCAAACTTTGAATAAAGTGGTAAAATTCTAAAAAGCAATATAAGAATATGGCAATAACCTTAGATAATCAGAGCTGTGGAAAAGAATTTATGTGCAAAGATGTTTATTGCTATTAATAAAATAAGAGTTACTGGTTCAATAATAGTTGAATGGTTCAATATATTATAGCACATCCACAATAGATATTATGAAGCCAATATAGCAAGTGCATTTTTATAGACTCGTCACAGTATAATATTAAGTAGGCTATTAATCCACAAATGCATATGTAACACATAAATGAACATGTCTCAATTATTAAACAATTCTTGCCATATCCTTTTGGAATGTGCAAACATGAAAATACATATTTATAATGTATATCCATTTAATAGCCTTTTATTTGTTCCCCATAGGTAGGATTTGTTCTGAAACTTGCATTTTTCATCTTTTTATCTAGAAAAGGGATATTGGAACATATAAATGCACTGAGGAATGTATAATCTGTTAAATCAGTACCTTATATATAAGCTGGTTCTAGTTTTTTGCTCTTACAAAGAATGTTCCAGTGAGTGTCCTTTTATATACACCTCTGTTCCTTGTGTGAATATAAATTTATTGGTTAGATTCCTAGAAGTCAAATAGATGGCTGGGTCAAAGGACATGTGCATTTGAATTATGATAACTTGCATTAAACAAAATAAGCTGAGAGAGCTAACTCTATGCATAACTTCTCCCAGATAGAAAACTCTGAAAGTTCAGGAAAGAAAAAATGTGTTTTAAAAAAATTAATTCATCAGCCAGGCATGGTGGCTTATACCTGTAATCCTAGCACTCTTGTAGGCCAAGGCGGGAGGATAGCTTGAGGTCAGGAGTTCGACCAGCCTGAGGGAGAGTGTGCTCCCATCTCTACTATTAATAAAAATAGAAAAAATTAGCCCGGTGTGGTTGTACCTGTAGTCCCAGCTACTTAGGAGGCTGAGGCAGGAGGATCGCTTGAGCCCAGGACTTTGAGGTTGCAGTAAGCCACAATATGCCATTGCACTCTACCCAGGGTCACAGAGTGAAACTCTTATCTCAAAAATAATAATAAAATAATAATAATAATTCATTAGGAATGGTTCAAATCAAAGAGGGTATCCTGAGAAGTACAGAAGCTTTTAGGTAGTACCTGATGCATAAAGTTGAATGAACACACTTTTTTTTAAAAAAATCGATCTTGAATTAAGTGATTTAGAGTAAACTCAGACAATAGAATAAATCACTCAAAACCTTTTTTTTATAAGTTAAGAACATAGATAAAAGGTCAAACAATCAGAGGATCTTAGGAAATTAATGAGGTAAAAGTTTCGGCATTTGCTCATCCTTTTAACTATTACTTTTTAGAATCATTAATTCCACATTTTGCTCTGTATTTGGATCTGAGCTCTTTACTAAGTAAGTGGTGATCAAAATACAGAAATGATACAGTAATATATGAAACAGTGTATCTAACCAATGTTTATTAAGCAGTATGTGCCAGCTGTTTTTCATGTGCTAGGGATATAGCAGTGAATGTAACAGATAACAGTCCTAACATCAAAGAACTTACATCCTCAAAAAATCTCATTTGCCCTCTCCCTAACTTATAATTGCTATGTGTTTCAAGTGCCTGCCTGTGAAAATACACCCTTGTGTATCATCTGTACCCTTCCTTATTCTCTCCCCTTACCCTGCTTTATTTTTCTTCATAGCACCATCCCCACCTGACATACATGTGTGTTTTTTATGTCTTCCATGGGTAGAATGTAAACTTCGTAACTCTGACCTCACCAGCACCTAGCATATGAGGCACTCAGTAAATAGGTGTTGAATTGGTTGAATAAATCTTTAGTCTTTGTTATATAAGAAAAAAAAATGTTTGCTATTTGTAGCTCTGCTCTGGTGGCTCTTAAGTAGTAGTTTTTAATTATATCATTCTATAATATATAAAATTTCAGAGTGCTCACTTACTCATTTTTCCCCACTTTACTTTTGCCCATAGCATTTTCTAACATAGCATGTAATTTCCTTAAGCATTCACCAATCAGAATATAAACTCCATGAAGAGTTAACAATATTTTTGTATGTTTTGGTAATTATTGTATCCTCAGGATCTACAGGGGAACCACACATACAATACACATTTCATTATTAAATATTGAATAAAGGATTGAATCATTTGGTTCTAAGACAGCTAAAAAAATTGCAAATTTGTAAGATCTTATAAAAATAGAAGCATGAAGGAGAAGAAAATAATAGACCTACTGTATTTCCTGGTTGTGGCTCAGGGATTGATCTCAGAATTCAGTTAGTACTAGGAAGTAGCTAATAATGAGTCAAAGAATTGTTAAAGCAAGAAGAAAGGTCCCAAAGCAGAGTGTGAAAACTTGGGCAGTCAGAGACAGATCTGTTTTCAGTGGTGTCAAAGGTTCAGATGCCCATATGAAGTAGAAAAGCAGAAATGGTACCAACTAACTTGTACTTCTGGTTAGAAGTTACACAGAGTTGGTGACCTAGAAAAGTGGTTCTTAAACTTGAGCATGCATCAGAATCACGTGGAAGACTTGTTAAAACAGAATGAAGGCTCCATCGCCAGAGTTTCTGATTAATAGGTCCAGAGTGAGGCCTAAGAATTTGCATTTCTACCCAGGTGGTGTTGATGCTGCTGTTCTCGGGGAATGACATTTTGAGAACCACTGACATCTGTGACTCAGTAAAACATTTATGGAAGCAATTAGGAATCAAGAAATTATACTGACAAGGAAGCTAGCATATTATGAAATCAGGTGAACAGATCATTGCTTAACTGCTCTATTTACGTAGTCTAGTCTTTTCAGATAGGTATACTGAAGGACCAGAACTATGGTCACTACATTTTTTAATCCCTCGTAGGACCTGTCATGGTGCAATCCAAATATTAGGCACTGGGAAACACAGTGAATTTCACTTGTACTATATAATATAAGTATTTTTTAAAGTTTCAAGACAGTATACTTTGAAATATCCTTGCCAATTTCTTTTGCTACAGTAGAGGGCGTTATAGCCCAAATTGTATTTGTGCGGCAGTAACACCCAATAAGGTTAATTTCTGTTTCCATCCTTGTCCATTAGTCTTTTGCTTTTTACTTTTAAATTCATCTTTATTGAAGTATTTTAAGTGTACAGTTCATTGCATTTTGGCAAATGTGTAGGCCTGGGTAACTACCACCCTGTTAATATATGGAACATTTCCATCCTAGTTTTACAGTCAGTTCTACTCCATCCCTAAACTCCTGTCCCCTTTTCTGTCTCTGTAGAACTCTAAAACTGCTTATTCCAGAATTTTATATAATTTAAATCATACAGTATTGGGGAAGGGGAAAAGGAGAGTTGTTGTTTAAAGGGTATAGAGTCTCAGTTTTGCAAGATGAAGATGAACAAGTGAATATACTTAACACCAATGAACTGTACACTTAAAAGCAGTTAAGCTGGGCTTGGTAGCATGTGACTGTAGTCCCAGCTACTCAAGAAGCTAAGGCTGGAGGATTACTTGAGCCCAGGAGTTTGAAGCCAGCCTGGGCAATAGAGCAAGATTTTGTCTCTTAAAAAAATGGTAAATTATGTTATGTGTTTTTTACCACAGTAAATTTTGTTTGGTGTCTGGTTTCTTTTCCAGCATAATATTTTTTATGTTAAGAATGTTTTTTAAAGGAATCAGAAAAATAAAAGGAATTGTTTGTCATTTGATTACACTTAAGTATCTTGCTCTTAAGTTTTTCTTTCTAGTAATTTTTTAATTCTTCCCTTAAAAGTAATTTCATCTAATTTTCTATTATAAATAACTAATCATTATGAAATAATTTGCTATTATTAAATAAAATCCTAAATATCTTTAATATGGTGTTTCTTTAAAAAGCAGAAATGTAGAAGCTAAAGGTTGTGGCAACAGACAACAGTCGTTTTCTCAAAACTGGAGTAGATAGTGTTGTCTGCAGTTTATTGTCCTTTGTCCTGGTTTTAAAAAAATTCCATTGAGACTTCTAGAACTACTTTTGCAAACAATGTTACTAAGCAAGTTTTTCTTGATATTTAGGTTGGTTTGCTAATTGGCTACTTTTTAAAGGGAGAATATTGTAGTATTATAAAGAAAGCTAATATATGAATAGTGTAATAGATTTGTGATACAGCAAATATACCAACTTGTAGCATCTAGGAGGTAAGTATAAGTTTCACTATAAAATTCTTTTAATATTTCTGTTTGAAGGTTTATAATACAATATTGGGAAAAGGGTGGGAATGCTAGTAAATTATTATACAGGATAGGTATTCTTACTAATGCTGTTATATTCTTAAATAGTTCTAGTTCTCTTTTTTACTGCTGCTGTTTTCTTCATTTGTCTGTGATGTTATTGTTAGTATAAGCAAAATGACTGCATAGTTAGCTAGCTATCAGACTGTTAAAGTTAATTCCCCAGTGAACAAGGTTTTGAAGTAAGTTTAAAGACAGTTCTAATAGTGGTTTTGCCAACAAAGCATCAAAAGTATTATGACTCTTAAGTTTGCAAGCAAAAGTGTCTAAGTGATATATTGGGGAAAAATATGAGACTCAAATGGGGTCATTGGGGTGAGGATTCTTAGATATGAGAAATGTTGGTAAACAGGGAAGACTGAAAAATCAAAGCCACTATTCCCTTCAGTTTATGTTTTATCTTGTCTGTAACTGGATTGTGAAGTTAACCTCCTACCATGAGAGGACTGTTTTTCCAGCTGGATAAGAATAGTAGCATCAAATCCTCTATTCTCTATTATTCTCTGCTCACTTACTCCTGGAGGCAAATTAAGTCAAATGAATAAGTATTTGTTAAGCACCTGCTTTGTCAGAACTGTGCTGTTTGAGAATTAAAGCATATGAAACTTATATACTACCCATGAGGAACTTGCAGTCTAGTTAAGAAATATAGGCATGGACAAATTCAATAAAAGTACAAAGTATGTATACAGTTGGCCCTCTATATCCATGGGTTCCATATCTGTGGATTCAACAAAGCATAAATTGAAAATATTAAAAAAAAATTGCCTCTGTACTAAACATGTACATATCTTTTTTTTTACAGTGATTAAAAAATATTTAATTAACATTCTAACATTCTACTGGCAAAAGGGCGAAAGTGAACACACTGCCTGTAACTTATCTCCTATTGTTACTCCATTTGTGTATGACGATAAGCAGCTTAACAGCCTCTGCCGTTGGTTGCACACCCACTGTGCAGTTTATTACAGACTTTTTTTTTTAATTTCGGCATATTATGGGGGTACAGATTTTAAGGTTTCAATAAATGCCCTTCCCCCCCTCCCCCCACAAGTCTGAGTCTCCGGCATGACCATCCCCCAGATGGTGCACATCTCACTCATTATGTATGTATATACCCTCCCCCCTTCCCCCTGCCCAATACCCTATTACTGTAGTACTTATATGTCCACTTAGGTGCTGCTCAGTTAATACCAGTTTGCTGGTGAGTATATGTGGTGCTTGTTTTTCCATTCTTGGGATACTTCACTTAGTAGTATGGGTTCCAGCTCTAACCAGGAAAATATAAGATGTGCTATATCACCGTTGTTTCTTAGAGCTGAATAGTACTCCATGGTATACATATACCACATTTTATTAATCCATTCTTGGATTGAT
>VSMD01137487.1:0-13847 GCA_008750895.1 Mirza zaza | reverse complement strand
TTTTTTGAGACAGAGTCTCACTTTATTGCCCAGGCTAGAGTGAGTGCCGTGGCATCAGCCTAGCTCACAGCAACCTCAAACTCCTGGGCTCAAGCAATCCTGCTGCCTCAGCCTCCCAAGTAGCTGGGACTACAGGCATGTGCTACCATGCCCGGCTCATTTTTTCTGTATATATTAGTTGGCCAATTAATTTCTTTCTATTTATAGTAGAGATGGGGTCTCGCTCTTGCTCAGGCTGGTCTCGAACTCCTGAGCTCAAACGATCCGCCCACCTCGGCCTCCCAGAGAGCTAGGATTACAGGCTTGAGCCACCGCGCCCGGCCATATGTGGAATTTCTATAATTCTATGAGTTCTTGAACGACTAAAAGTATTCTAAGTGGTAGCCTCACCATTATTGTGTATAGCTGATCTTTTTTTTTTTTGAGACAGAGTCTCGCTTTGTTGCCCAGGCTAGAGTGAGTGCCGTGGCATCAGCCTAGCTCACAGCAACCTCAAACTCCTGGGCTCAAGCAATCCTACTGCCTCAGCCTCCCGAGTAGCTGGGACTACCGGCATGTGCCACCATGCCCGGCTCATTTTTTCTATATACATTAGTTGGCCAATTAATTTCTTTTCTATTTATACTAGAGACAGGGTCTCGCTCTTGCTCAGGCTGGTTTCGAACTCTTGCCCTCGAGCAATCCGCCCCCTCGGCCTCCCAGAGTGCTAGGATTACAGGCGTGAGCCACCACGCCCGGCCTAGCTGATCTTGTTGTATCCCTTTTTTTAAATCTTTGTGCTTATTATATTGTTTGCTTATGTAATGTTTCTTTGCTTCTCGAAATTTGTTTTTTCATTGATTTATTTGAACATGTATGTGCTTTATGCTTGTGCTTGTTTGACATTGGTGAATAAGACAGATTCTTAAATTAATGGAGTTTGGTAGGAAGAAACATTGGAGGAAAATGATGAGTGAGGCAGAGGGAAATGAGAGGTGCTGGGAGAGCACCTAAGGGTGGGCCCATTTAAATTGGAGCTAAGTCTGGGTATGGTGGCTGATATTTAATAATCCTAGTACTTTGGAAGGCTGAGGTGGAAGGATCACTTGAGGCCAGGAGTTTCAAGATAAGCATGAGCAACATAAGGAGACCCCATGTCTACAAAAAGTAAAAAGGAAAAAATTACCTGGGCTGAGGCAGGAGGATGGCTTGAGCCCAGGGGTTTGAGGTTGCTGTGAGCTATGATATGATGCCACTGCACTCAAGCTTGGGTAACTGAGCAAGACCCTGTCTCAAAAAATATGAATAAATAAATAGGGAGTTCAGGCTGGGCGTGGTGGCTCACACCTATAATCCTAGCACTCTGGCAGGCCAGGCAGGAGGATCGCTCAAGGTTAGGAGTTTGAGACCAGCCTAAGCAAGAGCGAGACCCCGTCTCTACTAAAAATAGAAAGAAATTAATTGGCCAACTGAAAATATATAGAAAAAATTAGCTGGGCATGGTGGTAGGTGCCTGTAGTCCCAGCTACTTGGGAGGCTAAGGCAGAAGGATTGCTTGAGCCCAGGAGTTTGAGGTTGCTGTGAGCTAGGCTGACGCCACGGCACTGTAGCCAGGGCAACAGAGTGAGACTGTCTAAAAAAAAAAAAAAATTAAAAACACGTATAAAGTATGAATTGGACTATATAATTCAGGTGTATGAATATCAACAAGTATTGTGAACTCAGTAACTTCTGTGTCCTCTGTGTTTACTGTTAATTGTTTTCTTTTTAAATGTTTTATTATTCTGGTTTATTTCAGGCCCCTCTTGGAAAGTCAGATTATCTTTTTCATTTTCTTTTCAGTGTCCTTAGTATTCTATGTGTTTAAAGTAATGAATGCAGTAAAAAAGTGAAAATTAAGTCATGTCTAAAGCTATGCTGTGTAGATTTTATTTCTTGGGTGATTGAGAAATGGTAGAAAGCTAGCTGTAATCATCACTGTTTCTTTTGCATAATTAGCCCTTTGAAGAATTGTGAGGTGGAATTACAATTATCTTAAGTACGTTTGAATTAGTCTTTTTTTTTTTTTTTTTTTGAGACAAAGTCTCACTTTGTTGCCCAGGCTAGAGTGAGTGCCGTGGGGTCAGCCTAGCTCACAGCATCCTCAAACTCCTGGGCTCAAGCCATCCTCCTGCCTCAGCCTCCCAAGTAGCTGGAACTACAGTCATACGCCACCATGCCCGGCTAATTTTTCTATATCTATTAGTTGGCCAATTAATTTCTTACTATTTATAGTAGAGACGGGGTCTTGCTCTTGCTCAAGCTGGTTTCGAACTCCTGACCTAGAGCAGTCTGCCCGCCTCGGCCTCCCAGAGTGCTAGGAATACAGGCACGAGCCACCACATCTGGCCTGAATTAGTCATTTTTAAAGCCATAATTATTTTATCTGCATGGAAATTTATTCATTATCTTTCCAAAATATTGTAAAAATCTTGATCCAGCAGAAGCAGCATAGTTACTCAGTTGAATTATTTCTACTTGTTCCTTGGCTATAGAACTGTTTTGTGCCTATTTGTAATGATTGTTTGGCTAATAATTGTCTTTATGATACATTCATTTTAACCTGGTAGCAGCACCTCAAACATCTTCAGTGGCTTCTTATATGCCATTAAAAGGTAAAAATTGTGCACAGAGGCAGATTTGCTATGAGTGTAAGAAAAAGTATTGTAAAATGTAGTTTATAAACAAGCTAACAAAATTATTTAGCTAATTTAGGTTGTAGAATTCAAATGATTGTCAGCTCTACACTTTAGCTTAAACATAGGCCACATCCAACCCCCAATACACCTCTCTAATTGTAAAGCTGACTTTCTTTTAATTTCCCTTGGGAAATATTAGGAGGGGCTCAGTCTACTTCTCTAAATAGCCTGGTTGGTTATCAGTCATGGAAAAATCAGACTTGGGGGCACTGGTAAAGGTGTTTAAAAAGTATTGAAAGGGGTGTGATTGTGTGTGTAAAAGATTGGCATTAAGGATTTTTATAACTTCAATTCAGAGAATTCTGAAAACCACACACTCATTTGATGGCAAAATTTGAACTGATGAAAGGATGTTTAGTTTTTACCATACTTACTGTGATTACTCATTTATTTTACTGAAGAACTATTAACCCTCTGGTCGTGTCACATAATATTTGGCATTTGTACCATATTACCTTTCTAAAATCTGAAAAAGTTCTGAATTTCTAACATCTGACCCCAAGGCTTTTAGATGAATTAAGGGCCTATAGTTCTGTGCAGTAGGAGGTAAGCTGAGTGTTTTTTATAGGAAAGAAGAGGTTGAGAAGAGGTATGGATAGAATATGCACTTTTAAAAAAATATTTGCTGGAAAAGTTTCATTTTAGGAAAAACACCATTGTCTTCAAATTCGGCTATATTATAATAACTAGTCTTCAAGTTGCGGACAGTTGGAATTTGAAGGAGGGGTTTGCCTTTCATTCAAAATAAGACCTAAATAATGAGGACAAATATTTAATGAATGCTTAACACTCTAATCTTTTCTTCTAATCTTTTTTTGTATAATATTTTGCTTAATTTCTATACCAACCCTATTCAGAAAGTTCCATTATTACCACTTGATAAATAAGGAAACTGCTAGTAAAAGGGCCAAAGTAAATGATAGCGTAGGTGATTTACTCTCAGGTAGTGTGGCTGGTTAACCATGACGGTAAACTGCCTGCTTTTTTACTCTATTGCTGCCTATAACTACACTTAATTTCTAGTAGGACCTTTTACTTTGGCTGGTCTACGTGGGACCTATCTATGTAATGAATATTTCTGATTTTCTTGAGTTTCTGTGGTAGATACCATATATTCATGAGACACATGTGCAGGGCGGGACTCAGATTTTGAAACTCACATGTAATACTTGGTTGAATAAGGTTGGTAGTGTTTTGGATAGCGGTTTGGGGTGTGGATCAGAATTACCTGGAGCTCTTTTTATTATTATTGTTGTTGTTGTTATGTTTTTGAGACAAATTCTCACTCTTGCCTGGGCTAGAGTGCCATGGCGTCAGCCTCGCTCACAGCAACCTCAAACTCCGGGGCTCAAGTGATCCTCCTACCTCAGCCTCCCAAGTAGCTGGGACCACAGGCAAGCACTACCATGGCAGACTGTTTTTTCTATTTTTGGTAGAGACAGGGTCTCGCTCTTGCTTAGGCTGGTCTCAAACTCCTGAGCTCAAACAATCCACCTGCCTCGGCCTCCCAGAATGCTAGGATTAAAGGCATCAGCCACCATGCCTGGCCTACTTGGAACTTTTTTAGAACTTGTGTCTTCTGGCACCTTCCAGAATTTGTGGAAGGGGTTGGAGTGCTTGTGATTACACCTTCCTCCAACTACAGTAAGTAATCATGCTTACTACAAGGTAAGATATAGTGATTTACCTTGTAATTTTAAGATAGTGATGCACAATTTCCAGGCCTTTTCTCTTCTGTTCAGGAACTCTTAGTAGAATGCAAAAAAGGAATGCCATAGGAAAAAATAATTACTTGCTAGGGAATAGTTTTATTTTAGGAAAAAACCCACAATATTCGGGTAACCTTGAATCTGCTCTCATTTATGGAAAACATTAGTTATTTCCAGTCTTTAGTACTTTAGCTGTTTTGATCCACCATAATGAATATCTTCATCATGGTAGAAAACCGCTCTCAGGAATATTCCAGGAATATTCCAGGCTGAGCACGGTGGCTCATACCTGCAATTGTAGCACTTTGGGAGGCAGAGGTGGAAGGATTGCCTGAGACTAGCCTGAGCAACATAGTGAGATCCTGTCTGTACAAAAAAAAATAAAGAAAAAGATATCTGGGCATAGTGGCGTGCACCTGTAGTCCCACCTACTTGGGTGGCTGAGAAAGGAGGATCACTTGAGCCCAGGAGTTTGAGGTTGCAGTGAGCTATTACCATGCCACTGCACTCTAGCCAAGGCAACAGAGCAAGACCTCGTCTCAAAAAAAAAAGTTCCAGAGTACTAGTCTTCTCAAGGCTTTTTGTCCTATCTAAGATGATAAGATAGATATTAGGCCTTCCCCCTATCCCATGTTTTTGTTATATATATGAATTTAGGGACTACAGAGTTTTATATAACATGGGTTGTTACTTGCAGTTCTTATTTGGAAAGAAGTAACTTTCTACTTAAATAATGAGACTTAAGGCTAATTCAAAAAAGAAGGAAAGTAAGTTAGAGGAAGTAAATTTGAAGGCCAGTGTCTAATCTTAGTAATTTGGGCTTTTGAAAGTTTCCTTTTCAAAAGTTAGAAGATTAACTCTTTCATATAGGAAAACATTATAATCCATTAATTTAGGAAGGCTCTTTCTTATCCTTAACTTTTTTTTTTTTTTTTTTAGACAGAGTCTCCCTCTGTTGCTGGGCTAGAGTGCCATGGCGTCAGCCTAGCTCACAGCAACCTCAAACTCCTGGGCTCATGTGATCCTCCTGCCTCAGCCTCCTGAGTAGCTGAGACTACAGGCATGTGCTGCCATGCCTGGCTAATTTTTTATGTGTGTGTATATATATATAAATAAATATTATGTATATATATTTTTAGTTGTCCAGCTAATTTTTTTCTTTTTGGTAGAGATGGTATCTCACTCTTGCTCAGGCTGATGTCGATCAAATTCCTGAGCGCAAACAATCTGCCCGCCTTGGCCTTCCAGAGTGTTAGGATCACAGGCGTGAGCCTCTGCGCCTGGCCCTTAATTCATTTTTTTAAAAAATTTTCACATTCCCACTTCACAGAGTATCTTTGAATCAGTGAAAACATACTTCTATTCAGTGCTATTTTTGACCCTGCTAGGCATTGTAAGGAATATAGAAATGAAGATGTGTTGGCCAGGCACGGTGGCTCACGCCTGTAATCCTAGCACTCTGGGAGGCCGAGGCAGGGGGATCGCTCAAGGTTAGGAGTTCAAAACCTGAGTGAGACCCCGCCTCTACTAAAAATACAAAGAAACTAATTGACCAACTAAAATATATATATGTACAAAAAATTAGCCGGGCATGGTGGCAAATGCCTGTAGTCCCAGCTACTCGGGAGGCTGAGGCAGTAGGATCACTTGAGCCCAGGAGATTGAGGTTGCTGTGAGCTAGGCTGACACCACAGCACTCACTCTAGCCTGAGCAAGTGAGACTCTGTCTCAAAAAAAAAAAAAGAAATGAAGATGTGGTCCTTTGTACTAGTGGTTACAGATAATAGTACCCAAGAGTTAAGCACTAGCTATTACATGCTAGGAATTTTTTATTCTAAGTGCTTTCCTGCATTAACTCATTTAATAATTAGCATTTTATTGTGAGTATAGGGACCATTTTCCCCTGTTGGTACAAATGAGGAAGTGGAGGCACAGAGAGGTTAAGTAATTTGCTCCAAGTTTCACAGCTGCTTTGAATCCAGTCACCTGGCTCCAAAGCCTTCTCTTTACCAGAACAGACCGTCAAGTGATTTAAACTTACCTAGTCATTTTAGAAATATCTCTGAGTATACTAAATGCTGTTGGAGTTCAAGGATGAAGAAGAATTTGCAGTGGATTGTACCCTCATAATATGCTGAAATTAAAAAAAAAAAAAAAAGTTTGTAGTGAAGTAATCAGGGAGGTCTCTGTGGGGAGGGTATAACACTTGGCCTTAAATAAGGTAGAGAGGAGTGTTAGGAGTAGTGGGAATCAGCCCTTGACTTGAACACTGTTGTTTTTCTATTTCCTTGTAGGGAAGAGAGAGGGTAGCCAGTGTTGGTTAAACTGGGAAAAACATGGGGGAGAGAGGGCAGTATGCTTGTTTAGTCTCAGGAGGTCAGATCCCAAGAAGATCTTTGCAACATAATGCTTTGTTTCTTCCTCCTTTCACCTAATATACTATATACATCTTTCCAAGTCTATACATTTTAAAATGTATTTACCTTTTTTATAAACATAATAGTTTCATTTGGTAAATTCAAACAGTGCAAAAGGATATATGGTCCCTAGTGTTTCTTGTGTATTCTTCCAGAGATAGTCTGTGCATATACCAGTGTTCATCATTATTCAGTGACTATTGTATACCCGTACCAAGCCCTGTTCTGTATATCTGTACATCTCACCATTCATTGTACAATGGTATGACAGTGTATGACATACTTGGCACCTCACTCTTCATTTAATCTTACCTCACTCTTCATTTAATCTTACCTTAGAGATCGTTCATTAACACAAATCTTTTTTTATGATTATGTAATAAACTGTTGTATGAATGTGTCATAAGATACTTAACCAGTCTTCAAAAGGAACATGTAGGTTGTTTCCAGTCTTTAGCTATTATAAATACTGCCAAAATGAGCATTCTTGTACGTAAATGTTTGCATCCCTGTGACTATATAGGATCAATTTTTTTAGTTTTAGTTTTTGTTTATTTTTGAGACAGAGTCTCACTTTGTTGCCCAGGCTAGAGTGAGTGCCGTGGCGTCAGCCTCGCTCGCAGCAACCTCAAACTCCTGGGCTCAAGCAATCCTCCTGCCTCAGCCTCCCGAGTAGCTGGGACTACAGGCGTGCACCACCATGCCCGGCTAATTTTTTTTATATATATATATATATATTTTAGTTGGTCAATTAGTTTCTTTATATTTTTTAGTAGAGGCGGGGTCTCGCTCAGGCTGGTTTCGAACTCCTGACCTGGAGCAATCCGCCCGCCTGGGCCTCCCAGAGTGCTAGGATTACAGGCGTGAGCCACCGTGCCTGGGCCTGAAAGAGGTTTTTATACCACACCTATTTCTGTGCCCACATTTTCTCAATCCACTGCAATCTACTCCTCCCATGGCCAATTGAAAAGATTTTCTCCTGCTGCTGGAGACCTGTGTCCCTTTTGCTAGCATGTAGTTTGGACCTTTCCTTCATAATACTGTCCTCCTTTTCTTGGTGTTGGTTCTCATCATAACTTTCTGCCTCTTCAAACATCTCTGGCTCCTTCATGATCACCTCTTTCATGTTGTTTACAGTATCTATGGCTAGATCACTGCGCCTCCCCATTCCACACACTTTAAGCCTGTGTCGTTTTTACCTGTGATAACAGCTTACTTGGGCACTAATCTTTTTCAGTGGATTGGGGGTAAATGTGTGTAGAGTTTGGAAAAAGCCTCCTTAGATTGTGCTCATTCTACCTTCTCTTCCATTAGGCTTTTATGTATTCTGGGCACCCTCATGCATTTACCATGGTCTTCTCATTCCCACCCATTTCACCACCCAGTCATTTTTCATGCTGCTGCCAAAGCTCCCTTCATAAATCACAGATCTGATCGTTCCAGTCCAGTGTCTTTCTCTTCCTTACAGAATGGAATTTAGGTTGCTATGCATGACATTCCAGATCCTCCAGCTTCAGTTTATCATGATCTTTCCAGCCTCATTTTTTAAAGTCTCCCCTCTAAATTCTTATATTTAAGGTCATTGGCTCATGCTGGTCCCTCACCTTAGAAAGTATTTCTGGGGTCGTGGAGGAGGGCAGTATTCCTGAGCCATCATTCCTCTTTTCTAGCCTCTCCCAGGGAACTTTGTCCTCCCTCATTCTTCAAGGTCCAAGTGAGATGTCACCTTCTCTGAAGCCCTCTGGCAGAATCACTCAATTTTTCCCTCTATTCATACCAAAGTGGATAAGTTGTTATTTTTTTTTTTTTATATCCAGTAATTTTTGTGGTGGTGGGTTTTTTGTTTTTTGCTTTTTGTTTGTTTGTTTTGAGACAGGGCTTTGCTATGTTGCCCAGACTGGCCTCAAACTCCTAGGCTCAAGCGATCCTCCCACCTCCAGCCTCTCCAGTAGGAAGGACTATAGGCACATGTACCAGCATACTACCCAGCCTAAACTTTTGTTAGAGCACTTAATTACATTGAGTTGTTTTCCTTAAGAATGTCTTCCAGATAAGGCTGCATCTCTAGCACTAGATCAGGGACTAGCCCATAGAAGACCTGTAGTTTGTGTGAGGCTGGTCAAGTGCAAAGCAGCTAAGAATGGAGACAAGGAGCTGGCTCCGTGACATGCTCCTGTAGTACCACCTACTCCTGAGGCTGAGGTGGGAGACCTGTCTCTTAAGAAAAGGAAAAAAAGAATTGAGACAAGGCCATTGGGCCTTCTTGGGAGGAGACCACCATTATAGTACAGTGGTGGGTGGAAGAGTGAATGACTGGGGAGGAAGTATGAAGGATAGATGGGAGTACTTATTAGAATTATTTTATTTTATTTTATTTATTTTTTGAGACAGAGTCTCACTCTATTGCCCTGGCTAGAGTGCCGTGGCATCAGCTTAGCTCACAGCAACCTCAAACTCCTGGGCTCAAGCAATCTTCCTGCCTCAGCCTCCCAAGTAGCTGGGACTACAGGCATGTGCCACCATGCCCGGCTAATTTTTTCTATATATATTTTTAGTTGGCCAATTAATTTCTTTCTATTTTTAGTAGCGAGGGGTCTCACTCTTGCTCAGGCTGGTCTCAAACTCCTGACCTTGAGCGATCCACCCGCCTTGGGCCTCCCAGAGTGCTAGGATTACAGGTGTGAGCCATCGCGCCCGGCCTTGCTTATTAGAATTTATCTTTAAAAGACCTGATGTCGGCATGGTGAACATTTTCTAGAAAAATCTACAACGTGAAATTATGGGTTTGTCATTTTTGGCAGATCCTTATAGGAAAGAACCAGGACATTGAATAAGAATTCTCTCTCTGCTAAACAGCCACGGGAGAGAATTGTTTAGAGTAGACTTTCTGTGATGATCAACATGCTCTATACTGCACTATCCAGTGCCATAGCTGTTAGCCACCATGTGGCTATTGACCATTTGAATATAGCTAGTGTGAGAAAACTGAATTTTTAAATTTTAATTAAAATAATAATAATGACTAGAGGCTACCATGTTGGTGCTAAAGCAGTGACAGTATCAGTTTTGGGATTGAATGCAGCCCAAACATTCTGTCCCTTGTGTTCACACTTTAAGCAGTGACTCTGCTCTGAATGTATTTTTTTACTTTTTCTATTCTAATTTATAGTTATTGTTGAAGTCTTTGGCTTCCTTCCTGCTTATGAATAAATTAGTTACGAGGGAAGTCTTATTTAAGAGGTTATTGAGGAGAGCTTCATACACACCTCCTTTGAAAGCTGGATTTGAGGTTAAATTTTATTTCTGTATATCAATCACTGGGAAATTATACAGTGGCTTCGGTTCATTAATTCAGCAAACACACGTGGAAAACCTATTGCTGTCTGGTACTACTTACTTAGCATTGGTGACATAAAGATGAGTTTAGTTGAGAGAGTCCTATTTAGATAGGAATAATGGAGTGGTGAGAGGATGTTCACAAAGGAGGGGAGGGGAAGAGAAATAAATAGAAGAGGCAGCAGAGATCAGGGAAGATTTTATGGAAAAGTGACATTCCATCATCCTTTTTTTTTTTTTTTTTGAGACAGAGTCTCACTTTGTTGCCCAGGCTAGAGTGAGTGACCTGGCATCAGCCTAGCTCACAGCAACCTCAAACTCCTGGGTTCAAGCAATCCTTCTGCTTCAGCCTCCCGAGTAGCTAGGACTACAGGCATGTGCCACCATGCCTGGCTAATTTTTTGTATGTATATTTTTAGTTGGTCAATTAATTTCTTTCTATTTATAGTAGAGACGGGGTCTCGCTCTTGCTCAGGCTGGTTTGGAACTCCTGACCTCGAGCAGTGCGCCTGGCCTGAGCTTGCACATTCTTTCTGAGTTCCTCTTGGGAAGTCCCCATTAGCTTCAACACTAGGCAACCACTAAACTACTTTATATTTCCATAGGTTTACCTATTCTTGATATTTATATAAATGGAATCATATAATATGTGTTCCTTTGTGACTGGCTTTTATTTAGCATAGTGTTTCAAGGTTCATCCTTGTACCGTATGTCAGCACTTCATGGCTTTTTTTTTTTTTACATCACTGTGACCTTTGCTTGGGACATGGCTTTTTATTGCTGAATAATATTCCATTATGTGGCCATGCTGCATGGACAGATCTTTGGCTTAGCTAGGGTGGTTGTTGTGGTTGTTGTTGTTGTTGTTTTTGTGATAGAGTCTCACTCTGTTGCCTGGGCTAGAGTGCCGTGGCATCAGCCTAGCTCACAGCAACCTCAAACTCCTAGGCTCAAGCAATCCTTCTGTCTGAGACTCCTGTGTAGCTGGGACTACAGGCATGCGCCACCATGCTCGGCTAATTTTTTCTATATATATTTTTATTTGGTCAATTAATTTCTCTCTATTTTTTGTAGAGATGGGGTCTCCCTCTTTCTCAGGTTGGTTTCGAACTCCTGACCTTGAGAGATCCACCCGCCTTGGGCCTTCCAGAGTGCTAGGATTACAGGCGTGAGCCACCACGGGTGGCCTGCTAGTGTTGTTTTGTTAATTAAAAGCTAATGAGTAAGGCTATTACAAAGTGGTGGTAGGAGGCAAATCTTCCTCACATTTAGTTAGGTGCCAATGGTTTGAAATATCTTACAAGGCCGGTCATGGTGGCTCATGCCTGTAATCCTAGCACTCTAGGAGGCTGAGGTGGGAGGATCGCTTGAGATCAGGAGTTCCAGACCAGCATGAACAAGAGCAAGACCGACCCTGTGTCTACTAAAAATAAAAGAAATTAGCCAGGCATGGTGGTACACACCTCTAGGCCCAGCTTCTCAGGAGGCTGAGACCAGAGGATCACTGGAGCCTAGGAATTTGAGGTTTCTGTGATCTAGGCTGATGCTAGGGCACTCTAGCCTGGGCAACAGAGCAAGACTCTGTCTCAAAAATTAAAAAAAAAAAAGGAAGAATTTATGAATAAATAAAAAGATAAGAAAGGAGGAGGGAGGGAAAAAGTCCCCAAAGTAAAAGATAACCTAAATAAATGGGAAGGCATCCATGTCCATTGGTCAAAAGACTTAATATCGTAAAATTGACAATACTTCTCAAATTGATCTATAGGTTCAGTGGAATCCCTATCAAAATCCCAGCAGGCTTTTTTGCAGAAATCTACAGTCTGCTCCTAAAATACATAAAGAAATCCAAGGGACCCAGATTAGCCAAAACAGTCTTGAGAAAGATTAAAGTTGGAAGACTTACACTACCTCATTTTAAAATTTACTAAACTGATGGGCGAGGTAGCTTATGCCTGTAATCCTGTCACTCTGGGAGGCTGAGGTGGGATAGCTTGAGCTCAGCAATTCAAGACCATCCTGAGCAGGAGTGAGACCCCATCTCTACTAAAAATAGAAAAAATTAGTCAGGTACAGTGGTACATGCCTGTAGTTGTAGCTACCTGGGAGGCTGAGGCAGGAGGATTGTGTGAGCCCAGGAATTTGAGGTTGCTGTGAGCTAGGCTAATGCCACTGCACCCTAGCCAGGGCAACAGGGTGAGACTATCTCAAAAAAAAAAAAAATTATTTCTGAGACTGAACCTAGCCTAGAAAATGACACATCTGGCAGAGAGAGCTCAGCCAGATTTCTTTTCTTTAGCTGGCAAACCAGGTACTTGAAAACATGGTGTATTATAGTAAAATAGAGAACAAAGATAATTCTGTAAAAATTTTTCCTAGGTTGTTTCATGCAAAATATAGCAAGTTTGATTTTCTGATGTTTGTACTTTTTGCTTCTTGTTATCATCTCTGTGTATATGGCCATACTCCTAGCATCTTAGAAATTACTTTATAATTGTAGGCTTTCATTTTGTCCCACAATCACTTGTAATTTCTTTGTCATCGTCACTGGTTGAAAATTATACATTTTTCCTGGGCCAGAGATGCCCCATGAGGTATTTTTTGAGGGCCTTTTTGGTTGGTCCGTGGCATTTTCATTTTTGGTACCTTTTTGTTTTATTTTATTTATTTATTTATTTATTTATTTTTTGAGACAGCGTCTCACTTTGTTGCCCAGGCTAGAGTGAGTGCCGTGGCATCAGCCTGGCTCACAGCAACCTCAAACTCCTGGGCTCAGTGATCCTACTGCCTCAGCCTCCCAAGTAGCTGGGACTACAGGCATGCGCCACCATGCCCGGCTAATTTTTTTGTATATATATATTTTAGTTGGCCAATTGATTTCTTTCTATTTTTGGTAGAGACAGGGTCTTGCTCAGGCTGGTTTCGAACTCCCGACCTTGAGCAATCCGCCCGCCTCGGCCTCCCAGAGTGCTAGGATTACGGGCGTGAGCCACCGCGCCCGGCCAATTTATTTTATTTTTTTACTTGTACTTTAGTGGATGTAAAACTTTGTATCTTTAACCACATTAGATTGAGACAGATTATTTCTTGAAAATTGAGTGTCTTCTAGGAAGCGTGCTATTCAAATATTGTAGTCTTATCTTGAACCAGGGTATTCCTAATGAATTTTGTTTGTATCCTGTAAGGTCCTGGTTAATTGACTTTAGACACAAACCAATGCAAGTTAGGCCTGACAAGAAGTATAAAGTAGGCCGGGCGTGGTGGCTCACGCCTGTAATCCTAGCTCTCTGGGAGGCCGAGGTGGGCAGATCGTTTGAGCTCAGGAGTTCTCCAGCCTGAGCAAGAGCGAGACCCCATCTCTACTATAAATAGAAAGAAATTAATTGGCCAACTAATATATATAGAAAAAAAATTAGCCGGGCATGGTGGCACATGCCTGTAGTCCCAGCTACTTGGGAGGCTGAGGCAGCAGGATTGCTTGAACCCAGGAGTTTGAGGTTGCTGTGAGCTAGGCTGACGCCACGGCACTCACTCTAGCCTGGGCAATAAAGTGAGACTCTGTCTCAAAAAAAAAAAAAAAGAATAAAGTATATCAAATCCTGACATGAATTTGGGAGCATGAGAAAAGCAAAATTGGTTATGAACCACATGCAGTGGCTCATGCCTGCAAT